>JAYKAV010003487.1:1203755-1220015 GCA_035582835.1 Phoebastria nigripes | reverse complement strand
TGGACTAGGTGACCTTTAAAGGTCCCTTCCAACCCAGACTATTCTATGACTCTATGATTATATGATAAAACCTGCCTCTTTCCAGTACYGGCCTGGTCAGACACCGCTCTGCATTACACCGGGCACCTTGCTATAGCAGACAAAGACGTGCTTATGAACACCCATAGAAAGACACTGAAAATAGCTGGAAGTGTCCCAGGACAAACAGATGAAGTGAACTTGCAGACATGCGGGAAATATTAAAAGAGGATTGACTGTATTTATTCAAGGTATGAAAAGATCCATTATTCCCAAACAAAAAGGTAACCTGAAGAAGCTGCGGCCGACAAGGAGGAGCAAATCGAACGSACTCTCCGTTTATTTATGTCGCACCAAAATGTGCCAGGGGCTTTGCAAGCAAATAAAAGGTAGGGCCCTGGTGCGACTAGCTAACAGTTTAAGGCTAGAGCAAACAGTGCGTGTTTGCAAGTAGCAGTCTGCAGGTTAGGGAACGGGGAGGGGAGATTAAAGAGGAGATAATCTGCACTCCCCAGGGGGCAGGCACACAGACTAGCCAGATCAGATAGTTCAGCTACGGCAATAAATCTGTCTGCTATCTGGGTTAACGTGTACGTTTTTTTTGGATGGGTACTGCCTTCGCTGCTGGAGCAATCTGACCCTTGAGCACCCCTGCTTACAGGGTGCTCGGGAGGTGAGGCAGCTCTGTGTGTTTCTCTGGGCTTCTTGATGAGAAAATACTGTAGACCCTGCCCCTGAGGGAGCCTGGAGTGGTGCAGAAAACTTTGAGGTCTCAGCCCTGAGTCTCTGATCTAGAAATGCTTCCCATCACCTTATTTTTGCAAGAATATTTGCACTAAACCCAAGTTCATGTTAACCCCATTTCACCTTGTTTATCGAGGAATCCAAAGCAATGGTGCTAAAGCTGCAAAATATAATTCATTTACAAACATGCCAACAACTCCCCAGCCAGGATCTTTGGCAGGGGTTGTATCCCTATTTCCACCTATTAGCTTTTTTCCCTGTGGTTTTTTTATGATTTTTGATTGCAATTTTTGGATCTTGTAGCTGAGACCAATCTTCTTGTGATTTTAGCTAGGGTGTCAAGTGATCCATGAAGATGGGTCATCCAGGCGGATTGCAGGCAGGACAATGATGTCTGTGTTCAGCTGACCTGATGTAACAATACAAGTGCTAACCTGTAATGCACGTTCGATATCCTGCAGCAGAGAGATTTTTATGCTGGTGCAGTTAAATCAATAAACCTGGTAAGTTAGGCTGGTACAGATATTTTTAATTGCAGTCTCCACAGGTCCAATGTCTAATCAGAACTACAAACTATTCAGAGGAGTTTTCTTTGCAAATAGGGTTATGTGTAATCAATAGCTCGGTATGTGTATGTGCACAAATACTCATTTAGTAATTCTGGCCCAYGAACGCATTCATTAACCTGACCGCCTGGTGTTACCCCAGCCTCCCTCCCCTCTTCACAAACAGGAAAAAGGAATGCATTCGTTGATTACACTGCTTTAATTTATTTGCCTGGCTCTAATCTCTGTGCAAGATAAGACTGCTGAGAACTGTCAAATTGCATGCTTTGGAGAGTTGAAAAGGCCATTTCGTCTCTATTTCCTACGTTATATAATAATGCAAGATAGGTGGTAGCATCCTTCCTCTCCCCACAAAGCATCAGTTAATGGATATAGCTTTTAGTGTCACTGTTTTGTGCTAGTATGTCACATCATTTATGCACAGAGAAATTAAATAAATATTTAATACTGGTGGAACACAATTGAACTTTGAGGAAACAAACAGAATGAATTACCTACCGGCCCATATCTTTGGGAAAGGCTGGCCCTGATTTAATGAAAAAGTACTGTCCCTGTTTGACGTGTGTCATTTTGATGTTGAATGTTTATTTAATTACAGTGTTTTTAATTCTGTCTCCTGTGCGTTATTGCTTTATTCCCGCCCCCCCCCCCCCTTAGTCCAATATTGCCTCTCAGTGAAAGATTGCTTGATGTGCCTGTTGCTTACTTGTGAGAGTAGGAAAATCTTTGCAGCAGAATTGTCCTTCGGCTGGTGTTGGAGGTGGTCTCTGTTATCAAATACTACAGGAACTGTTGTTTAAGCAGCTGCTGTCTTTCACTTGAAGCAGCTTTTATTTGCTTTTATTTCAGCGGAGGGGAAGGAAGACAGAGCACTGTTAGTGCTGCAGGCGCGGAGCTGTAGGCAAGTGCTGATCTAGTAATTTGCTGGGCTTCTGTGCTAGAGTGTGGTGTGGTGCCCTCTCCAGAGACAATGGCACTGCCAGGCCAACCCAAGGCTGACACTATGGAGGATAAACAGGGAAGGAGATGAGCTGCAAGAGGGGAAGAGAGATGTCAGCAAAGACAAGGAGAGGAAAAGATGGGAATGTGCTGGGGGAGAGAGGAACAAGCAGCAGTGAAGGCAGCAGGTAAGGAAGGAGGAATAATCCTCCAGGACCTCGATACTCCCAACAGCATGGATTACCCTGGGGCACTGACCTTGGCACCCACATGGATCCAGGCACCTGGACACGAACGTGTGGAGGCAGCATTGCGCTGTGCCCTTTCTTGAGGTGCAATTTGACACGTGTTTCATCGTGCCAGCTGGAGAGCTCCCCCTTTCCACCCTGCCCGCGCCATATAACGGCTCCAAACTGACTGTGACGGCAAGGATGTTGTCCCTTGGCTTATTCCTGCTAAAACCTTTTCCTGACTTGGCTGTGGATGGGCATTGTCCCTCACGTCCCTTGAAGCTGGGGTCCTCCTAAGGCAGGGCTGAAGGTGGGCCCCAAGGGGTCCTGGTCTGAGTCTGTGCGGGGCTTGGTGCATGGTGGGGCCACAACACTGTTCCCCAACCTACTTTTCTGTCCACTTTTTGTAGATGTCTCACATCATTAGCCTTGTTTTTTGCCCACAAGGATCTGAAATGCAGGTGATGGGCCAAAGAGATGATTCTCCTTTTCCTCTGAGATGGTTTGATTCTCCTTTTCCACTGAGATGGTTTATACCGAACCCAGCTCGGGTCAGTCATGAATGAAACTTGTAACCCCGCTGTTGTTTCCTCTCTGGAAGCAACGGTGGGGCTGGCTGTTTCCAAAGCAGTGGAACAGCGCTGCACATCATGCTGGTGGGACCTGGGAGCCTTTCATCAGGGGGGTCCATCTGGAGAGTTAATAGGAGGTCCTGCTTAACCTTACACCCCAGAGAAGAGACTTTCTGCGCTGAACTGGTGAGGAAAAAGGGTGAGGAAGCTGAAATACCCACAGGAACTTTTACCTTAACCCCCTGGGTCATGAACTGCACAGGGCTTGGACAAGTTGTGGGGTTTCATTCCTGATTGACTTCAGTGGTTGGATAAGAGCACCTACACGCAGAGAGGTGCTAAGCTACTGTGATTTGGGGGATTTATTTGTCCTGGGTATTTCTCATCAACTCTAAAGTTACGTCAACAGCCCTAAATTTATTGCAGGGTTTTTTTTTAAGGGGGAAAAAAAATCAAAGCAGAAATAACGTCTCCCTGCCAGCACTTGCTGTGTTCAGCCCTGGTGCATGATTTTGAATGTAGTGATGCCTATGGTATGTGACATGTTCTCGTATCCTCAGAACAGCTGTGTGCACTGGGGAAACACTGCTTCCTCCTGTATGCCGGCAGAAAGGAAGGGGGAAAGAGAAGGGGGAGTGTTGCAAACACCATTTACATATCTGGGGGGATGAGCTCATCTTCTTCTGTCCAAATGGGAATTGAGAGGGTTCATTAAAAAAAATAATTTGTTTAGTCATTTCTGAAAGGCAGAGGACGCGCTGCTCTCTCCTGGTAATAGCCTTAGAGGAAGAGGAGGAGAAGGCTGCATTGCTAATATTCTGCAAGCGTGTAAACAGCTCCCTGCTTTGTAAATGCTGTTTCTTCTTTTAAAGCAAAACCTGCAAAAATCCCATATTGCTGAGTTTATATCCTCCTGGCCCAGGTGTGTGACTTCTRGTCAGCAATTTCCACTGACAGTTAAATGACAGATACCACCTGCATTTGGGAAGCAGCACCATCCACCATCACTTATACACTTACCTGAGGAAGGAAAATGTTTAGTCTGTGAAGTAGCCCCTCTATTTCCTTCTAATTACAGCAACTTTATGTTGGACAGATGGCCAACTCTCTGCATTATGTCAAGGAAGTTCTGCTTATTTGTCTGTGCACCCAGCTTTATTACAGCACTTCCAGACACATTTATTTTAAGTTAACTTAGACTACTCTGGAGCTGCATCAGAATAAGACACATCTTCACAGCATCACCTGCTCACTCACACTGTCTGGAAAAAACCTTCCTGCTGCTCCTTAAGCAGACTTTGCTCGATGTTTTACTCCCATCTAGTGCTTTTTATTAAAACTGCTGGTGCTCTGCTTCTGACATAGGACTAGGCTGGGCTGGGCAAATGTCACCTTGGCTCTAACCCAGGGGTTCACCAAATTTCTTTCCAGCTGGCTATGAAAACCCCCAGTTCTTTGTCCCTCCCTCCTCCTGGGGAGGGTGGAGATGCAGGAAGGAAGGAGATCCCTGCAGAMTTTTGCTCCTGCCTCTCATGGACAGACACTTCTTTCATGATAGTTTTCTTGTCATAGGAAGCTTGAAAGTTATGCTTGTTTGAAGTGGGCTCCTTAAATACGTTCTTGTTGGTATTGATAGGAATGGGAAGGCTGCTATATGAAATACAGCTTTTTTTTCTGATGTTCAGTGGTGCCTGCTCAGTGCATGTAAACCCTGATAAAAACTAGTGACAAAAAGTAATTAGTGAGGAAACCAGGTAAAACTCGCCCTGTTCCTGGCCCCATATCACTTGCAAAATCCCAGCCAGGTTCTTCCAAGTTTTATTAAAACTGGTGAGCCTTCATGCCCATTCAGCCCAAAATGGAGGTTGAGGGTCTCAACTTTCTTGAGCGCATGTGGTTATTGGCGCTTGAAATGCCACAGTGAGTCTTGCAGAGGCTGTAAGATGCTTCAGCCCTGGAAGATGGCAGGACAGTCCTAGGATGGCTGGTTACACCATGGGGGAAGCGTTCAGAGGCTGAGGAGGACCTGCAGACCCACTCAACCTGGACATATACCCTGTGCGTCTGCATGGCTCCAGGCAGCTGGGGAGCCCTGGGCTGAGTGGGGTCGGCAGTGAGCTCCACCAGCACCGGTGTCTGCTGGGCCCTGGGGAAGCTAGTCTGTCTGCATGTGGCTCTAGTTCAGCACTTATGTATATAAAAAAACCCAAACTCCACCCAGGGAGTACCTGTTGGCCAAAGCTGGGTCTTCCTCCTTGGGACAGTCTGCTGGGCCCAGGTTTTCCTGCATGGCAGCACACTGCGCCAACAGTGGTAGTACCCCRATGCCTCCCCGGGGAGGTCCAGAAGGGAGGTGGTCATCCCTGGGCAGCGAGGCACTAGCACGGTCCCGGTTGTGTGTCAGTGGAGATTAGTCCTCCTTTCGTCCCCTCCTGCCCTACACGGGTGGGGAAGCGAGAGGCTCAGCCTAGGGGCCTGGCTTGGCTGCCCTGCTCGTCCTTCGGATGCTGGTCTCCTGCCCCCACCAGTCATGCAAGAGGACTTTACCCCTAACTGGGCAAGGTTCGAAAGCACCACTCTGTGACCTGTGGCGGTGCTTCACCACCTTCCTCAGTTTGCAGAGCCCACACATTTTGCACAGGAGGTTCAGGCTTCTAAACCTACTTTAAACCCACTGGTTTTCTTTAGGTACCTTTCACAGCCCCTCTCAGAAGTCACCTCTGGAGGCTCATGCACCTGCAGGAGCCAGGCTGGCAATGGGTGCCCATAGCACGCATCCCTGCTGATGAGTTCTCTCCGTAAGAGTGGCCCTCGCCAGTCGCTGTGGATTTCAATGGATGGGCACCATTGCTCTGGGCAGGGTAAATGGTGTCACTGAGGAAGACTGTGGTCTAGAGGGACCAGCTCCCACGGATTTACAATGAAACTCGGCCTCCTAAATTTGTCAATGACTGAGGAACCATAGACATTTCCAAAAGTTTGATCCTATGACTTTCCTTTTCCTTTCCTGTTGCATTGCTGCCAGGCTGCGATTTTTTTTTTTTTTTTTTTTTTTTTTTTTGCCACTGACTTTATGCCTCTTTTTTCCTTCTAATTGAAATTCTGACCCAGCTGCCTCTTTAAACTAATTTATACAATGAATGTTTTAGGAGCGTGATGAGGAAGTGTGGGGCATCTTATGCTTGTGATTGAATATTTACAGGTGTAATACAGGCTTCAAGCCAGCTTTGAGTGTTTGACAGCCCATGTCTGACTGAGGAAATAAGAGCTCAGGTAAGATGACTGACTCTCATTAAAATTCAGTGAAGGTCATTAGTTTGCTTTTACCTTGTGAATTTTCTATGGGTGGCATATGACCCAGAATGGTACAATAGTGTAAATATGAAATTCCAGTGCATGGGGTTTGGAGGCGTGCAAAGCAGRCAAATGGGCTATTTGGTCCTTATCGTAACTGTAGTTTGCTCTCTTGATATAACCATTAGCACATTAATTAAAAGGACATTAGAGGAGGTGATCATGTGGTGGGAAAATTGGCAACTGAGCCAGACTCGGATGGAGGTGCTGTGTTCTGAAGCAAAGCAGCCTTCTGTGGGTTAGTGCTAATCTGGTGGGGATTCTGCACAAATCCCATCTTGACTGTACTGCCGAAGTATTGACATCTCTCTGGYCCGGATCCCTCTCTTCTCTGTCCTCTCCCACCATTTCTTTTCATCTCCAGGAGGACTTCATGGAGCAGGCTGAACATGGGATAATGTGGTGTGTCCACATTTCTCTGACATCTCTCCCCATGGCCACTGATAAATCTACTGCTCTCCCCATCGCTGAGGTGTCAGTCATGCTGAACATAAATGGTTCCTCATTTTACACCCATCACTGAACCTCACTGAGATGTTTTGCTTTTCCTCCCAAGTTTCTGCAGTCTCTCTCTCTGTCCCCTGTGCTGCTCACACCACTGCTTGTTCCAGCTTGGATTCATCCAACTTCTGTGTTTCTTGCTTAGCTGGCATTTGTTGTCCAAAACACTGGTCTTTGCTCAAAGCTTTGGCCAGCTCTGACACCATCAAAGACCCCTGCTGCTACCAAAAATTCAAGCTCACTTCCACCTCTGTGGGCTGACACTCCACTGTCCCTAGCTTTTCTCCTCATCTTTCTTATGCTGCTGCTTCATGAGTAATCAAGTCGCTTTCCCTAAATGTTCCCTATTTTCCTTCTCCACATCCTTCCTGAGTTCCCATTTCTTTTGTCTCCCAGTGGAATGCACCCTGCTCTGGTTTTTCTCCCCTTTTCTCCCAGTGAATATCTAGACAAAGTTGTTTTGCTCTCTCCACAGTATGATGTGGCTTGCTTTCTTTTGGTTTTACCCTTCTTTCCCTCTCTTCATGGTCAGTTTAACYACATCCTTGAAACCTCAGCTGTATTACATATAGGAGCAGAGACCATGTTGCTTAAAAACTGGAAAGCTGTGTTTGTTTAGTAGTAGCAAAGATAATTTTTGCAAGAAAGTGATGAGACTGCAGAGTCAGAGTTCTTCCAACAGCAGAAAATGCACAAAGGCAGGCAAAATGTTAAGCAATGTTTATAGGCAGATAAATATCAAATACAATGCACTGATTAATATTCCAGTGAGATGGACTTTGATAAACTGGCATGCCGTTCTGCAGGTTTTATTTTTAACAGATGGGAAAGAAAAACAACATTTGGTCTAGAGCCTCTGTCTGTCTGAATGAGGTTTTGCTCATTTTGGGGGCTGCAGCTACTCTAAACATGGCAACCTGATTTAATTAGCTGACTAGGATCCTGCTTTGTCAGTGGGGTTTTTTTTGTTGTTTTGTTGGGGGTTTTGTTGATTTTTTTGTGCCTTAATGCACTCTAGCAAAACTGACAGTAGTCAGAGCTCCCAGACTGCTCTGGCCAAGTTTCCGTCTGAAATGTGCAAACAGAATAGCTGATGAAATAATAGACATGTTCATGCTGGAAACCTTTCTCTTTCCTTTTTCAGGGCAAATTGAATATCTATTGATTCATCGTTTCTACCAGATGGGGAGCACAGCAGTAGTTCCTCTGTGTTTTCAAAAGCAGTAGCTTTCACAGAGTTTGCTTTGGTTGACAAGCTATTTTCCCTCTGATTTGAATCTGTCTCTAATGTGTGCTTTTGGGGTATTGATTGCACCAGCAGACAAGCTCTGATTATGGTTCTTGCGTGGCTGCCAAGGTCCTGCAATGCGCAGGGAGACTGTTTTAGTCTCTTCCCCTTGAAAGCCCAAGACTTCTTAGGGATGGGATAAAAAGCATGAGGTCCATTAAGCAAAGCAGCAAATCCAGATGCCTAGGAGAGATGCAAAGGCAGTCAAACTAGACAGTGATGCTATGTCCTTTGTGCATATTTAAATGTGGCACCATAAAAGGGCCCATGCCAAGTCCATCCAAAATGTTTGAGGACTGCCTCGCTGAAAAAGGTCTGTTAAATATGAGTTCCAATTACAGCACAAATCCAGCATTATGGGTTTTCGTTTTCAAGCATGTTGTGCTGAGCTAAGCTTATAGGAGAGAAGACAAGGGAATTAACCTAGGTATATTAATTTCATATGACATTAATATTTGCAATATCAGCATCTCCCCAACTAAGCCATGTGGATACCCACATAGAGTGTTGAACYGAAGGAATGGTTCTGGGAACTTGGCTGGCCAGTTCTCCCAAGGCTTATGTGATACATGTCCCTGACCAACTGTGCTTTCTGTTGGCTGGTTTCAATCTCATTTGAAAGGAACATAAAAGTCCCCAAAAAGCAAAGTCCCTGTTGATGGTCTAGGGGGAGCCAGTGAGAAGAAGACAAGAAGGTGTCAGATCTTCCTGAATCTCTTTGTCAGCAATTGGCAGTGCCTCAGCGTGCGTGTTGGCTGGCCAACCCGCTTACAAGTGTTTTCAAATTGGCCGCCACAGATGTTTCCCTTTCTTGTTGCTATCAAAGGCAAATGAGAGTAGGCAGTAGGAGTTATTGCACCTAGGAGGAGAAGAAAGTTTATGAGACATGCCACAAATCCACGGGAAAGAAAGTTTCATTAGTTCTGCTGCTCACAGAACAGTTTGGGTATTTAGTTGCTTTTCTAAAAAAAAAAAAAAAATCTAATTGTTCTGTTTGTTTGTTTGTTTTCTGGTTAATTTATTCAGGGTTGAAAGTTGTTAGAAAAGTCAAGCAAAGCAGAAGAATTTTTTTCACCAGTTTTTCCCTCTGCATATTCCAGATAGCTCCCCTCTCCCGTGAAGTGTTCATGATAGAGAACAAACCAACAGGTTGACAGCTGAGGAAGATGTCTTCTGCATGGATTGGAGCCATGTATGTGAAGAGTAGTGAGAGTTACAACAGTGCTGAATCTGGGGAGAAAGTCACAGCAGCACCAGGGTCATGTGGTTGATCATCTAGTAATTTAAGTTGCAGCCGTGCTGCCTACCATTGCAGTTTTTTAATACACTTGACAATTATCATTGCATATATCCTGATTTTGGCTGGGATAGAGTTAATTTTCTTCCTAGTAGTTTGCATAGTGCTGTGTTTTGGATTTAGTGTGAGAATAATGTTGATAACACACTGATGTTTTAATTGTTGCTAAGTAGTGCTTACACTAGTCRAGGACTTTTCAGCTTCCCATGCTCTGCCAGGTGCACGAGAAGCTGGCAGGGAGCATAGCCAGGACAGCTGACCCAACTGGCTAACGGGGTATTCCATACCATATGACGTCATGCTCAGTATATAAAGCTGGGGGGAGTTGGCTGGGGGGCAGCGATCGCTGCTCGGGGACTGGCTGGGCATCGGTCAGTGGGTGGTGAGTAATTGCATTGTGCATCACTTGTTTTGTATACTCTTTTATCATCATTATTATTTTCTCTTCCTTTGCTGTCCTATTAAACTGTCTTTATCTCAACCCACGGGGTTTACTTTTTTTTTCCCGATTCTCTCCCCATCCCAGCGGGGCGGGGCGGGAGGGTGAGTGAGCGGCTGTGTGGTACTTAGCTGCCGGCTGGGGTTAAACCACGACAGCATATATTTACATATATTTACACATGTACATAAGTGTATGCCTTCTTTCTTGAGCATGGGAGGCATTTATTGCCTGGACTCGTGCTTGACARCAAATACATCTCAAATCCACTGCCAACTTCTGCGTATGGGTGATTTCCTTCTAGTTATACACCATGTAATACACTCACTGTCAAGTGGCAGAGGTACCCCCTTAGCTCTGGTGCAAAATCCTTTCTGTGCAGAGCAGCTTCATGCAGGCCAAGGGGCCATGCACGTGCCAATACATTTCTACATAACCAGACTCCTGATTTTCTGTCTTTTGAAAAACCTGAGGATCTCCTCCTACCTGTGCACAAACCAGGATGGGAAAAATGTTTTGGGCTCAAATACTAACTCCCAGGAGCTAAGGCAGAGCAATATAATAGAAATGTAACTTGGTCCTTTGTATGCACAGTAATGTAGACTTTAATTAAAACATCATGTTCTGTTATTCTTTCTGCAGATGGCTGCCTCAGTAGGTGCCCAAGAGAACAGCAGAAGAAACTAATGAAACGGAGCAGGACTGTGTAGTGAAGGCGTTTGTTGTCTGGAGGACTCTGGCTTTGCTTGCTGGAGAAGTCTGGAAATGCATAATGAATGAGGCAGGATACTGCAGAAAGTCATAAAACCGTCTCAGAGGGGAGGCTCAACGYCTTTGTGGAGAACTAGGTTCTGTAGCTCAGCCACAAACTTGGTTTCTATCCCTTAAACTGAAAAGTTGACCACAAAGTGCATGCTTCTCATTTTCTGCATGTCCAAGGTAAGGCAGACGGGATTCTTTTTTAGAGAGGAGCTGACTGCAGAGGCAACTGGTGGGAGCTTTGTCTAGATGATGAGCTATAAGAAAGCTCAGTACTCTGAGGGTCTCAGCCTCGTTATTCAAAATTTGCAGATGCTTTTGATAGGCCTATACTTAAGTTCCCCCATCTCTTGGTCCTCTGTTGGTAAAATGAGGAAAGTAATTCCCAGGTATCCTAACCAAACTGTAAGGAATCCTTAGTATTTGTGGAGTATAAGATGCTGCAGTGGGAACAGCTGGGAGGAAAACACCAATTTTGTTTGAGGCAGGATTTGGATGATGTGAAGTAAATAAGGATAAGGGATGCGTATTATAGTAGCAGGGTAAAAATAAATAGAAATATTTAGCCACTTACTGAGGAAGACAGGGGCTTTGTATAAAAATATAGTCTACAATCATGTAATTAAAGGCTGTATTTTAACTTGAAGCTGAAGTAAGGAAGCTGTGTGGGTGGTTTTAGCTCTGATATTTTTTAGTCACTGAATTTCTGCTTTAATAGGTGGCTTTTCAGATGTAGTTGTGTAATGAGATGGTAATATCTTCCATAACATAAGCTTAACATTGCATTAAAAGCACACATCTTACTTTAAAACAGATGCAGCTCACTAAACAAAATTGTGCCCTTCTCTTCCTGACACTCATCTCCTCTCTACCCCCTTTTCTCTTGTTGTCACCTCTATGCTCTCTGGGACAGCACACATGGGCCAGTGTCATGGGTTTGCCCCAGGTTTATCCCACACCAGTGACCTGGCACTTGAGGCTCCCCTCCCCTGCCTTTGGACCTGCACAGCCCCTGAAGCAGGCTGCAGCGTAAATGACGATCGGCAGTTTCATAGCTGATACTTTGGTTGCTAGCCCTGCTCTCCCCCCAGTTTTTGAAGCCTCTGTGATACCCAGGGATTTCACTGGAGCGTGTTTGCTGAGCATGAAACCAAGTCAGCACTGAGCGATGGGATTGATTTTTTTTTTTTTTGGCTTTGCCTCAAATGCTCCTGGATTCTCCCATTTAATCCCACTTGAATTGGTTTTTTTGTTTATTTTGTGTAGTTTTCTCTATATGCATTGCCTTTGTCCAGCTGTGGTTTGTTACAATGATACGTGATTTCTCAATTTCTTTCTCTTGCAGGGAATAAGGGGTGATGAAAAAGCAATGCTGATCACCCCCCACCGCCCTACTACTGTACTTTTTGAGGCTGTGGAGTTGTGTGCATCTGCAGGAGGGAGCGATGCTGAATACAGGAAACCTGAATATATTTTACAGCATGGCAGTTATAATGCAGGATTGTAAGAAATGTTTGCATTTTAAAATGTTTTATCTTATGTTTAAAGGGTAGTGTTTCTGGCAGGGAAAGAATATATAAGGGCATTAAATGGCTTTCTTTGCAGGCAATTAAACAATGAAGCCAATCTGAGGCATTTAAATAATTGTAACAGATGTTTATTGCCTAGTGCAGTTTACTGCATCCTATTACTCCCTTTACATACAGGAGAGAAGAACACATGGAAAACTATACCATAAAAGAAATTCTTTACTGCCTTGTGAGCAATGTGGCTGCTTCTCTGACTTCTTAATTGAATCACCTTGGGAACGAGTCAGTAATAAATAGTATTTGGAGAGCAGACAAGTGACTAACTGCCTGAAGGAGCAGCAGCAACTGGTGTGCAAAAACATGGGGCTGGCGGTAAATACCTGTGCGTAAACAAACTGCAGTGGGATTGCTTCAAGAGTGATGCTTGGCTTACTCTCATTACGGATTTTGGTGCCTCCTGAGGTTGTGTCTTTCTTTCTGAAGACTCTCCTTTCCTGAAATCCATTTTGTGTGCTCTGTTGAGAGAGGAAGGATAACCTGGGTCCTTGGGTAGGCTTTGGACAGGATGTCTGTAATCCCAGTTTACCACAGATTTGCTGTGTGGCCTTATTTCTTGCACCTCATCTCAGTGAGATGAGGTAACAGTACTTTGCAGTCTGCTCAAGGTGTTGCATACAACGTCAGGCTGAAGGTGCAAGGAGCCCCATCTCCTGCGATGACCTCTGGCAATGGCCTCAGGTGGATGACTAGGCAACGGTGAAGGACAAGCATATGTGATATTTCCCCCCAAATACTCTCCAATCATTTTTGATGTAGGGCCAGRTGTGTTTTCCGTGTCTTTAATAACGTATTTATTACTACCGTGTATTTAATAATGAATTACTTTTATCCGTTCTCCCCTTGAATTCATGCAGACATTTAGTATTCAGAGCAGCCTGTGTAAGACTCTAGAATAGTAAGTATCCTAGAGGAACCCATGAGCTCTTCATCACCTAGGTTAAAAAAAAAAAAAAAGTCTGCTTTCTCTAAACAAACAAAAAAACCCCAACAACTACCCCCTTCCCAATCCCAAATCCCCAGCCAAAACCCTATAAACTTTTAAACTCTTGCCTAGTATCCCTCCAGTTGTCTTATCCTTGGCTTTGACTAAAATTTGAGTTTTTTTCAGTGAGCATTTCTTTTCAACGTTTTGGCTCAGTTCACCCAAAGCTGCTTTGTGAATTTGGGTCAGATCTGGCAAAATTTGAGAATTTTTCAAGAGTCTAAAGCCATTTATATTTTTTTCCAAAAAAGTTTCAATGTTTTTAGCTTACATAGCATTTGGAGACCAAGTTTTGATGATGTAAATCATGAGAGAAACAAAACATTTGTTTGCCCTGCTCTAGTTATGTGGTGCCAAGGCATGCCCACAGGTACGCTTGTACTGTAATCGCTGCAGCTGTTACTCTGAAGTCAAGGCTTCTTTTTACTTGTTTCTCTTTCCCTCCTTGCACTATAGCTTTCTAAAGCTCAAGCTGTCAGTGAAGTGCTGCACAGGATGATCTGGTCCGTTGGCTTGGTGGGGCTGTCTTTCTCAGCTACCTTCCCTCCCTGTGAGGATCAAGTCTAGGATGTGATTCTCGCTCCCTCTTGTACAGTCAAATCATTTTTGTGGATGAAAAGCCAACACACTTTGTAGATAAAGCCAAGAGTTTATTATTAGTATAAATGAAATCTGAACAGTCTTATGCAAGAATTATTTTTAGTGCTGATCTGGTTACAGAAAGAGGAGGAATACTCCTTTACAGAGAAAGTCTCAGTAATAAACAATAATATGGTTAAAGTTGTTATTTGCATATCTTCTTAGTTTCTACACGTTTTTCTTGGTGTTATGCTAACTCTTCTGCTGTCCTCTGGGCCCAAGGTCACTAGCTTCAGGCTGGTCGTAGTGGAGGGAGTGTCAGGGCCACTCATTGGCATCTGGAGTCCTTCACTGGGAGGAACATGGTGCCARTGGTTTCTTCTTCCTCACTCCTCTTTCCTTCCTTCTTTCTCTCACCTGCATTTGATCTGTCATTTTGATTCTAACATCCTTTTAGGGCTTGTTCTTTCTGCATTGTCTGCAGCTCCATGTTACATCGAAATTTACTATTTATGCTGCCTGTCAGGTATGTTAGATGCTGTGTCTTTGTTCTCTTCCTTAACCCTAGAACCAGTTTTCTCCAGCTCCACACTTCTTTAACTGGCCATTGGTGAGTTGTTTATAACCGTGGGGTCTCCAGTGCCAGCCTGTGCCCCTTGCGCTACCACCCCATGCCTGCGCTCCTCTACACAACTCCCTGTGTCTCCACCTCTCACGGCCTCTGTCCTCTCTAGTGCATCATTATGTTGGAGTCGTAAATATCCCATTCTTTATAGAAAAACTGCTTGTTACTGTGATCTATATAAAACTAGTCTTGTATCATGCAAAGATAAAAAAAAGTAAAGGAAATTAGCCATAACCACCTGGTCATCAGAAAAATTGCCCCTACAGCTGAACCAAGCTTTGATGATGTTTCTGAATTGCTCTGGTGGTACCTGCCCTTTCCCAGTGCAGCGTTTCATCCTCAGGTAAATTGCTATTACATGTGTGACCTTCACAGGGGTCTGCAGTAAAAACACAGCTGGGTGGAAGGTGGGTAGGGCAAGGAGGAGGGGGGAGCAGAGGAGCATCGGTCAACCCCAGCCGCGGGATGTGGATCAGTGCCTCTGCTTCTCAAAGTAATCAAAAGCTTTTACAAAAAGTCCTGTCAGTTTGTCAGAAACCCTCTACCAGGTTTTGCTCTACTGCTTGCCCTGGCAATGTAAGAGTGTAGCAGATGATAGCTGAACTGGGAGTGGTTAAAATTTCTCTCTTCTCTCTCCTGATTATTCAAAGAAGCCTTCACTGGAAAGGCTGCATTGCTTCTCAGACATCTTAGGAAAGACCATATGCTTTTCTTAAAGCTAAAGAAATTCCAGTGTAATTTCTCAGCTCCAGTTTGAGGTCACTCATGGGTATGCCACTGGGCTTCCTTCAGGAGCAGAAACCACCCCACACAAATCGGGATGACAGAAACAGGCCTGAGCGAACAAGGACGGTACATGACTGACTGAATAATTTAGAGAAGAGACTTGCAGTTAAGGACAAGGACAAACTGAAAGGCCTCCCGTCAGAGGTTGCCTACACCTGCCCGTGCCAGCTCTGAAGGGGACTCTCTGCACTGGAGAGTCTCGACCATAGCTTTTTTGGATACACCAAGCAAGAGCCTTACCTGCCTCCCTACCTCTGGAGCATCCCCACAGGCAGCATGACACCACAGAGAGATTCGACTGATGTGTGCAGGTATCATCTCTCTTGAAATCAGGGCAAAATTTTTTGCAGTGGTGGGACCTGGAGTCTTGCTCAGAGCAACTGGGCCAACCTTGGTCTCACCTCAGCTGACCGAGCTCAGTGGTGGCATCCTGGGGACCAGAGGGTGAAAGAGTCATCCTGGCCCTTAGCTTTCTCATCTCCACCTTTCCCATAACTTGCTAAAACCAGCTTTCCGTCATTTCTTTCCTAAGCAAGACTCTTAGCAACAACCTTTTTGTATGTTAGAATGCAATAGTCAAACCAGTCTGCCTTCTCGCTGAAGCAGAACAAATCCATGGCTGTGTTCCCAGCTGTAAACAAAGGTAAACAGATGTGGGACTGTGGTCATCTSCTTCCCAGCAAGAGGGATTATCAGAAAAACTCCATAAATAATGAAAATGTAAATAGGAGCATAAAATTCATTTTTAGATGAAACTGGAAGCCCTTTGCATACCACTTTTCCAGTTTAGGTGGAAAGCAATCCCTGTCTCACCTTATAAAATTAAGAGTGATTTTCTTTTCGGTGAGTATTTTAAAACTTTGAACTCTCCACAAATCCCCTCTCACCTTGGTGAGATTGTTTGGTTTCCCCTTGCTGTGTTTGCTGGCTACTTAAAATGATGAGGTTTTCTTTTGTAGCCATTCCCTTTTTCCCCTTCTTTTTTTTTTTTT
>JAYKAV010003487.1:927831-1203745 GCA_035582835.1 Phoebastria nigripes | reverse complement strand
TTTTTTTTTTTTTTTTTTCCTTCCCTATTTAGACCTCTTCCTGCTCTGTCAGATCTCTCAGCTGCACACTATTACCTTTCCCAGATTCTATCCCAACCTTTTGGGCATCAACTCATGTGCTTGGTTATGTGTTTTCACAAGCAGTATCAGAGTAGCAGGCAAGAGGGAAGTTGGAAATAATATAAATTTGAGGCAAATACAGCTTCATTCTCAGTTCATGTCTCATCATTGGGCATACAAAATGGTATGTATTACTATTCCCTATGTACATCATCATTATCATTGCCATTTGCAGATCATTTTAGAGACTCAGTCTGTTCTTAGGAAAAAAAGCAAAGCAGAACAACCCACCCTCCTGCTATACCTCCAGTCCTGACACAAAATCAATTGCAGTGGATTTTGTATTAAAATAACATCTGCTTTGCAATCAAGGAGCGGCTGGGCAGGAGTGGCACTGGGTGCAGCCGGCTGGGAGGAGACAGAGGCTCCAGAGCCTCTCTGTAAACTGTGGGTCCCCTCTGGAGATTAGATGGCCTGGGAGCTGGGTTTCCCTTGTCTGCACAACTACTCTGCCTCTTATTTGGGGTGGGGAGCCTGCCTGAGCACCTATTCCTGTGCCCTCGCTGAAAATCACGTCAAATAAGGGATGCTCCTGCCCCATGTCAACAAAGTAGTGGATTTTTTTTCGAAAATGGGATCAGGGAGCTCCTGGTGACTGAAGGCAGATCCCAGAAGATCCCAGGCTGGCCTTCAGGAGGAATGTCTGCTGGAAGCCAAGGGCTGGGCAAGCAGCTAATGTGCTTTAAAAAGCAAGCCCTTGAAAAGCATTTAGGCTGCATTCAGTGACGCCATAGCATGGGGTCCTAGCTTTTTTGGAAGGGAGAAAGTATAACTGCACAGCAAGGCTTGGTAAAAGGGTCTAGAGCCGAGGCTGCTGTTGAATTTATTGAAACTTGGTGGGTTTTGGCATTTATTGGGGGATGATGGAATAGCAACCAGAAGATCGCCCCATTGTATGGCTCCTTTTTAAAATACGCCTTACAGTGAGGCTTCCTCTTTCACGTGAAAGGTGTGGGCTTCCACTTGCGTAGGAGGGCCAGCAGTGGGGAGAGCTGCTGGCAGGTCTTGCTCCCGTGGGGCGTGGGAAGCCGTCAGAGTGTGCGGCCGCGTTTTGCTGCGAGGCCAGCAGCCAGCACGAGAATTCATGGAGACAATATCTGACTGCCCGGAGGCACGTCCTTCTTGTCAGAGGGCACGGATCTGTGCTCGCACAGCGCTCTGCCTTGTCCCCAGGCGTCGCTCCCGGCCATCAGTCTGCCCCGAGAGCGTTCCCCGTCGCCCCGGCAGTTAGAGCATGTCATAATCCGTGAGGTGAAGAATGTTAGTGCCACGTTTCTATTAGAGCATTATGGATTATAGCAATCCTATCCCTTGGGAAATAGTTCAGAATTTCTTCTGTTTCAAATTGGAGAGAAAAGTAGAAAGTTGTAACTATTTCTGTGAAATGCAAATTAAAGAAAAAACAGTTTGGAAATACTCATGAGTTCTTATCATCTCAGGTTGCTTCATTTTTTTTTTTCCTTCTTTTTTTGGTCATGTCAAAATATTAAATAGCATAATCTTTTTAAAATGGGTATGTAAAATTTTAAAATGTGACAGCAGGCAGGATGTAACCCAATAATATGATGAAGCCAAAATGATATATTTAAATACTATCTACACAAACTGAGGTAGTTGGACACCATCCCCACCCCCCAATTTCCTCTCTGTCAAACTTATTTCAAGTTAACATGTTCCTGTGAAAATATCTTCACCAAAAGATATTTTTCCACCTGTTTTGTTGAGAAATCTTGTCTGGTTTGCTTAAGCATCCATAGTACACCATATTCTACATTGCATCTTTACAAAAGCTGGTGAGGATGCTGCCTCTGCAGGAGACATTCCCTCTCCTCAGTGAATCGTGAGGCTTTTAGTTCAGGTGGGGAGGGGAGAAAATAAAAACCAGTTTGATCCAATCCAGAATGACAATGTTTTGTTGTACTCCTGTTGAACTGAAAACTGTTGATTGTACATTGGGAGAAAAGGATTGCTCTACTCGAATCATTTAATTTTATTTCTATTCTGAGCATCCCCTGGCAAAAGCAAGGCAAATGCAGCAAATGCTGGGTTTAGGCATATCTCGCAGGTTGTTGTGGATTATGGTTGCCTCTTAGCCCGTAYAACTGAACATGAAGTCACCTCCTCTGGTGCTTGGAGCACCTGGAGAACCCAGTTTAACTTCATCTTTCATGGGAGGTCATTTGCACCCTCATGTGCCTGGAGACTCCCTAAGCAAGCACCATGAATCAGGCGGTATCCTGGGATGGAGAAATGCCATCTCTCCTGTTAATGGTTTCCAGTATCTATAAAGCAGTTTAGTGTTTATTGGAACGAAATCTGGAACATAAGGGTTTCTCCTCCGAGCTGAGTGCCCTCACCAGATGACAACTGATCTGGCTCATTGAATGTTTTAGTCTTTGTGGAAATTATATCAATTCCAGCAGGAGAAAATGAGGAAAATTTACCCCTGAGTGCCCAGAACTGTGCTGGTAATGTAACTCTCCTGAAAAGCTGCGAGTCCCTCTCCAGGTCCCCTCCTCTAGTCTGGCAGACCTAAAACCAGGTTTGGTGTTGTCCAGGCATCTTCGATTTCACTTTTTAAGTGCTCCTAGGGGCCAGTATAGGAGGGGGGCAAAGGGGTCACTGATGTTTTTAAGGGAGAAACAGGAGATTTAAAATGCAGTTGTAATACTAGTGAATGTTTAATCCACATGCAGTCCACAGTGGTTTCTCCTGCCCTTGGAGACAGAGACACAGTGCAACTCTCACCATGGTCTACTGGTCCTAGCCTCCTTCCCTCTGTTTTTGCATTGGTTGATGCCTGGATAAGTCAATCTCTGCAGTGACTTTAAGTGACATGATGAAGAGGAAGATAATAGAATAAGATTTGGTGCCAGAGAGAAAAATAGGGAGATGCTGATTTAAGGTCCTAGTCCCTCCCATTTCAGGTCACAGGAGAGAAAGTGGAGAGCAGAGCTGCAGCTTGGGGACGCAGAGCCACAGTGCTGGTGCCGGAGGAGAGCTGCTCACTGGAACGAGACTGATGGCTAATGGCTGGCCTAAGGRGCTGAAGTTATCAGTCAGTGGTGCTCGGTACGCACCGATAAAATTCCAGGGAGGTGACCTGCCTTGTCCTGTGCCATTTCTTTAGTTTGTGTCTTGTGAGATCTGGGGGGAGAGGGACAAATTATTTGTTCGTATTAATAAAAGCTTATTACAGCACTGTGGATTTACATGCTGCTTTGCAAACTTAGCTGTGTTCCTTACCCCAAAGAGTTTACACCTCTAAGTCTTGCAAGAAAATCTATTGAATAAACTCAATTATTTGGAGGGGAACAGCGGTGAGATGGGAATCATCTAACCCTGCCCTTAGAAGTGAATTTATGCCTGCATGAGGTGAATTTGAAGCATTATGCCTACTTACTTGCTTGAGTGCCTGGCTAAAAAGCTGACTTTTTTGTTTGCTTTCTTTTGTCATGATTTGTGTTTTGTGCTAGAAACATGCAAAACGGTGCTGTTTCCTGGAGCTGACCCCTGCTGTGTCTGACCAGTAGGTTAGGTTATTCATTTCTTTTCAGCACATAGAAATGCCTTTTCTTGACTGCATCCTTGTTATTAGTACCTCATCTGAAACATCTGCTGCTTGCTCAGTTTCCCTCTTGGACTCAGACCTCCTTCTTGTTCTGATCCAGACAAAGAGCAACCTGAGGAAGAGGAACACCTCCAACCCCTGGATGTTGTCTGCCTGTGGCTTCTGGTGGTGGAGGGAAGATCAGGGAGGTGAGGCGGGCCTTGGCTTTTCCCCACGGCAGTCCTGGCCGTTCATCCCCCAGGATGCGGAGGCTGCTGGATGGGAAGTGTGGCGAGCAGGAGCTCATCCAATCTCTGGCCCTCGTCCGCTGCCCTCCCACCTGCTGCTCTGCTGTATGGCCTCTCCTGCCAGCTGCAAGGAAGGGCTGATCATCCTCCCTCCTACCTGCTAGCCAGCAGTGCTTGGAGGTAGGTAAGTTTTGGCTAAGCACCATGACAAACCATTGCTGGGGCCAAGCAGGGAGGAGGGGACCTAGCAGATGTACTCATGCAGGATTGAATTTTGCCATCCTCAGGGACCCAGAGAAACAAAGCACTGACTGAGCTTAAGGCAGTGATTTTTCAGCCTTTGTCAGGCTGCTGCCCTAGGCTACCTCCAGCTTGGATTATGCCAAGGGAAGGGTCTGTATGTACTCTTCAGAGACCTTTATTGAATACTAAGGTCCTCAGCAACATGGAGCTAGTGAGATTCCTGGGTCTGACTGCAGAGCAGTCATGCTGTAATGAACCTGGACTTGGCTTCCCTGCTTGTAAAGGCCTTTCCTTTCCCTTAAATAGAGAGGAAGGGATTTGTGTCCAGTTAGGTGAAAGGCATATTAGCTCAGGCCCATCTTTGTAAGAAGCTTCTCCCAAATTTGGGTCACGTTCAGATCCAGAGGCTAACTTTGTAGCTGAAGCCCACCTGTAGCATTAATGGAACTGTTTCATTTAAAGCAGCATGGAACTGGCTGGCAATGCTCATGAGAAATATCTCATGCTGTTAGCAGGCACTGGTCCTGCTGGGAAGGGGGTAAATGAATTCTGCTGGCTCTGGGAGGCAGGGAGCTCATTGCTTCCCTGGAGTAGGGAAGTAATAGGGGAGGTGAGGTGGCAGAGAGAGAGAGAGAGAGAAGTCTTGTATGCGGACTCCTAGCTGCTCTTGACTTAGTGGTGTGGATGCAGGGATGGGAGGGTCGGGGTGGGTGCTGAACAGGGCTGGGCACATGCAGGCAAGCACAGCCCCCACCACCCACAGCTGGCGTTTGGGCTACATGTCCAGAGCTGAGGCTGGAAAGATGGCTCGAGTCCAATATGTGCTTGGCACAATTGTTGCCCAGGAGTGGGTGAGCTCTGTGGGACCTGGGGCTGGGCTTGTACCTGCTCACCCGATGCACTGCATTACCAGGCTTGCCCGGTCCTGATGCTGATGTGAGCTGCAACGTGATGCCATGAGCAGCAGCAGCAAAAGCTCCATTCTTGTCTTCTCCTCCTGGTGTGGCCCTTGACTTGAGTTTGAACCAAAAGTGCTGCACAGATCTGGACTTTTTTTTTTTTTTAAATTCTGTCACTCTAAAAGATTTTATATCACTGTGATTTATATAAATTGGGAGGTGCAGCTTCCTGGTGTTCTTTCTTTTCTGTCTTAATGGCTTTTAGAGCTGCATTACAGCCAAAAAGAAAGAAAAGGAGAGACCGGTGTTAATTTAGGGAAAGAGGAGGTCACCAGAAAACCTGACTGTACATCTACCAGGTGCCTTTTCTGTGTCCAGGGAGTTTCTGCAACCAACAGAGTGGCTAAAGCAAGTTCGCCCGTAGCTCCTGCTTGGTTGCTTAAGGAAAACAGGGGCCGACTCCAGAGTTGTGCGGCAGAGGCTCCAAAATGCCAAGCATTTCCCCAGGGTGGGCTGTCTCACCAGGTACGTGCTACTCGATGAATTTTCCCTCCTGAGCTCAGCAAGCGTCAGCTCCAAACCCTGCAGGGGTCCGTCTGAACCCTGCCCTGTGTGCAAGGGGTTCTGATGGACCAAATAACCCCTGAGTGATGGTGGCAAAATTTGCTCGGATGGTTGGGTCTGTCACACACCTTGTTCATAACCTGTTTGAGTTTGATTCCTTGAACGTGCGAGAGCAAAGAGGGACTGTGCTTCCAAAATGACTCGACAGGCTCCCCATAGTCTAATGTTGGACTTTCTGTCTCTCTCATTGGCAAAGAGGTTATCCTTGCTATGCAGTCAAAAATTGATCTGGAGGGAAACATTTACCCCTCTTTGGCTGTTCAGTATTTGGTCCCTAGATGATATGATTGATATACAGTGTGCTGTATATTTTATTAGGTGAAAAAGTACCCACTGAGGCATAGTATCATTTCCAAGGGTGACCTTGTGACAGCGGGCGGCAGCAGTGCACATAAAAATGATAAAAGCTTGGCTAAAATCCCCGGCTGCACAGGTTGAAGAGATGGCTCAGAAACTGTTGATAGATGGGTTAGATTAACAGATATGCATAGGCTCAGAGGTTGACTTTTTTAAAAAAAGGCAAATCAGGGAAGGAAATGAATGCAAATGAGTGCACAGAAAATCAAGAGAAAGGCAAATGTAACGGAACAGAGGAGGAAGAGAGAAGAAAGGTTTGCTTTTTTAAAAGCAAGCACTCTTTGGGAGGAAATATGGCCAGACCAAGGTGTTGGCGTGTTGGTTTGAGCTGCAGAGGGAAACGGGAACATAGACTGTACTAAATAAACTGCACATGGGTTTCTCTATTGCTGTTAAGTTCTCTCTCTCTGTCCTTACTTCACTTGGTTATTTGTGGTGTGTGTTTGTAGTGAGTTTTCTGGCGGTGTAGATAAATTATCACAATGATTTTTCTTTCTCACTTTTTTGGGAGGGCAACAGGGGAGGTTTCTGTGTATTATATAGAAAGCAGAGTGGCTGTTAACAACCTGCTGGGTTTAGTCTCCTACTGTACAGGAGAGACGCCCGAACCAGAACTTGGAAACCAAACCCCTTCAACTGCAGGGAAGCTGGGGGGTCTGCATCTGAATTTGCCATTCAGGACCATTTCTAGTACCCAATACAGGAATAAAAAGTTGAATACTGGCTCCCCAGGACTGTATATATCGCAGCTCAAGACAAGGAATATCATAAATTGATAAAATCAGTGATTGCTGTGATCATGGTCAGTGTAACAGATCTGATTGTTTTTTGAGCTATCATTGCAGTGGGAGTATAGAATAATGTTTTCTGTTCAGCACCATTTGGGTTTTCATGCCCTACTCCTGCAAGACAGAGATATTAAAGGTGAACAGCCGAGAAAAGGGCTTGAAGCAGTCAAGAGAAGAGAGAAGAGATTAATATTTCTGCCCAGAAGCTGGAGATGAAAAGGGAGAGTTGTGCCTGTGACAAACATTACCTTGAGTCACTCACCACTGGCAAATGGGTTTGCTGACCAGAGCGCATCATTTCTCACCAGGGAGGTGTGGCTCAGCTGGGAGGAAACTGGTGACCAGGAGTTTGTTACCTGAATTTCCCTGAGTTCTTTCAAGGCAGTGGGATCTGCTAGCGGGTTGGGAAACTCACAAACTTAACCTTCAGTTCCCCAGCCTGTAAAATGTCCCTTAGCGGGTGCAGAAAGTAGTGGAAGACAAGTGATCCTCACTGGAATTGGTTATTTATTATTAACATTTGCCAACCTTCCACATCTAACCATTCTCTCTGAGTTTTTTGTCAGCAATAATGTGACTCCTACAAGATCTCATGGAGCGACTACATCAGTGGACATGGGAAGAGCTACAGAATGTCGTCTATCTGGACCTCTGTAASGCCTTTGACATGGTCCGCCACAACATCTTTCTCTCTAAACTGGAGAGGTATGGATTTGATGGGTGGACTGTCCGGTGGGTGAGGAATTGGTTGGATGGTTGCATCCAGAGGGTAGTGGTCAACGGCTCAATGTCCAGATGGAGATCATTGACAAGTGGTGTCCCACAGGGGTCCGTATTGGGACCGGTACTGTTTAATATCTTCATCAATGGCATAGTGGGATCGAGTGCACCCTCAGCAAGTTTGCAGATGACACCAAGCTGAGTGGTGCAGTCGACACACCTGAGGGACTGGATGCCACCCAGAGGGATCTGGACAAGCTGGAGAAGTGGGCCCCTGTGTGAACCTCATGAGGTTCAACAAGGCCAAGTGCAAGGTCCTGCACCTGGGTGAGGGCAACCCCAGGTATCAGTATAGGCTGGGGATGAAGGGATTGAGAGCAGCCCTGCCAAGAAGGACTTGGGGGTACTGGTGGATGAAAAGCTGGACATGAGCTGGCAATGTACGCTCACAGCCCAGAAGGCCAACCGTATCCTGGGCTGCATCCAAAGAAGCATGGCCAGCAGGTTGAGGGAGGTGATTCTGCCCCTCTACTCTGCTCTGGTGAGGCCCCACCTGGAGTACTGCRTCCAGCTCTGGAGCCCTCAGCACAAGAAAGACACAAACCTGTTGGAGCGGGTCCAGAGAAGGTCCATGAAAATGATCAGGGGGATGGAACGCCTCTCCTATGAAGAAAGGCTGAGRGAGTTGGGGTTGTTCAGCCTGGAGAAGAGAAGGCTTTGGAGAGACCTTATTGCAGCCTATCAGTACTTAAAGGGGGCTTATAAAAAAGATGGCAGCGAACTTTTTAGCAGGGCCTGTTGCCATAGGACAAGGGGGAATGGTTTTAAACTAAAAGAGGGTAGATTTAGACTAGATACAAGGAAGAAATTTTTGACGCTGAGGGTGGTGAAATGCTGACATAGGTTGCCCAGAGAGGTGGTAGATGCCTCATCCCTGGAAACATTCAAGGTCAGATTGGATGGGGCTCTGAGCAACCTGATCTAGTTGAAGATGTCCCTGCCTATGGCAGTGGGGTTGGACTAGATGACCTTTAAAAGTTCCCTTCCAACCCAAACTATTCTATGATTCTATGATCTCGGTTGCCTTTCATACCTTAGCGCGCTCTGAGGTGCAAAAGTGCTGCCCGTAGCCAAAGTGTTAATCCAAAATCAGTATCAGTGCATTGCCAGTTATGCTGTGCTGCTCATCACATCTCCCTGTGGCTGTGCCATGTTGGTTCATCGCAGTTTTGGTGGCTTCAGCTTGCGTTGTGCTCCTGCATCTTCTTGTGTTTTCACTTCTCCACTCTGGGGTGTTGGATACCCTTACATATCCTCTCATAACTTGGGGTTATACATGCCAATGTTTAAGGTCAATCTTAATAGTGTCCTCTGCCACCGTGAAGCACATAAGCTGAGGCCCCTCTGGGGATTAGCCTGCCTTGTCTGCTTTTGTGGGCAGTAAAATGATGATGCAAAGGGGTAGAAGAGTGAAAGGCAGAAGGATGGCAACAGTGAGCGGAGGACTGGCTGCTGGGGAAGTTCATGCCTCCAGCCCTGCCGGCCAGGAGGTTGTTCCAGCCACCCTGCACAAAAAGTGGCACGTGTGGGACCTACAGCTGAGGCCAACTCTGTTCCTGACAGCTCAG
Organism: Phoebastria nigripes; assembly: GCA_035582835.1. NCBI lineage: Eukaryota > Metazoa > Chordata > Aves > Procellariiformes > Diomedeidae > Phoebastria > Phoebastria nigripes. The sequence continues at coordinate 1,194,568 of JAYKAV010003487.1, read as the reverse complement.
GAGAGCTGCTGGCTCCAAGGCAGGTGTGGCCGGGGAGTAAAGTTGGGATTTCAGGGGGCAGGGAAGGGAAAGGTCTGGGGATGGCATGACAGTCAAGCCCAGCTGTCAGATTAGCTGAAGTAATGACATGATCCTATGAATATTTACTTCCAACTATTTATAGGGCCATGTGTTAGATGTTCTTTATGGTTATTTTAGTAGAATTAATGCTTAGAGGATATTCTCAATGAAAAATGTTTCCCATGAGTGACTCAAATCAAATAAATAAATTTGCTGCTCACCATAAAATAGCAAAGGTACACTTAATTTTCCTGCTAGGATGACATCATTTCTGTGGAGATGCTAGCAAAATATCTCGAGTGCATAGAGTGCTTTGAAATGAAAATAACTAGAATATAAGGTATTTTGAGTGCAATGCAAAAATGACTGTGAAAGCTGAAAAGAAACATGTACCTTTTGACTTTGATTTTTACTTCAGTTTTGGAATTGTCTGGATTATATACAGCCACCTCAATCAAAACTGGTGCAGAGTAATTGACATTTCTGCATACATATGCCAAGGAGGTTGAGGACAATAAGAATTCAGATACTGAAATGAAAGCCATCCCTTAAGAAAACATAGGTTCATTACTTAGTAGAATTGGTACTACTGCAAAAAAAAAAGAACTGTTAAATGAATATTCATTATGGATAAGGAAAGGTGATTTTTCATACATTTGGAAGTCACAGTGATACTGAAATCCTGTTTTGAAAGCGGGTAATGAAAATGCTAGAAAGCCATTGCTCTCATTGAACGTCTTAAAATTTACGTGACCAAATAACTCACACCCAGGAGTTCAGAAAAGATTTAGCCAAGAAGAGCGCACATTGGTTGTGAGCAAACTGTGAAGGACACATCAGAGGAGGATGGGTGTGTGCACATACATGCACTAGAGAGGCATTGGGATTGCATAAGATTACACCATTTTTTCAAAAAGATACTTTGAAACCACAGGTAACTAAAGGCTGATTTGCCTAGCATTAAATTTGGTCCAAACAAAGAGAGACATAATTCGAAGAGAAGAGAAACAGGAAGACAGCTGATGTCCTTCAATATTGTTTTGTGGAAAACATGTCTTGTGGAATTTAGACATTTTTTTTGATGGGATTACAAATTTGGTTCATGATGATAAATGTTCATGTGATGTACTTCTCTAAGGTGTCAGACTTGGTGCCACGGAAGATTCTAATTAAAGGTTAGCAGTGGGTAAACTAAATGTAGCGCACATTAAATGGATTAAAAACTGCTCACTGATAAATCTCAAATAGTAATTGCAAATGGCGAATCATCTTGCAAAAGAAGCGTATCCTACAAGGGCCCCCCAGGGATCTCTTCTTGGCTCAATTCCTTTCGTCTTCCCCCAGTCTTTCGGAAGAATGTATAAAATCATTGCTAATAAAGTTTGTAGATGGCATAAAGGTGAAAAATAATAAAGACAGTTTAGTTCTACAGACTGAACTGAATTACTTGATAAGGCTGGACTTCTCTGAGCAAAATCCTTTTTGATGCAGCCAGATTCAAGGTCATGCATCCAGAAGTGGAGAATTTAGGTCACGCTTACAGGATTAGGGGCTGCTTCCTGAGAGATAGCAACTGTGAAGAAGACACATGGTAGATAACCCACCGGCCCCTATTGGGATCTTCTTACTGAAAGCTGCCTTTGAGTATGTACTGAGAAAATTAAAAGGCCTACTCCCTATTTCTAACACCATGTGCGGGACCGGCGAGACAGTTTGTGTAAAGCTGTGAACAGCAACGTTTCTGGGAAAATTCTGAGGAAGCCGAAGGCATTTACAAAGAACAAGTAAAGGATTGGCTTAAAACTTGAATTATACCCAGTTATTGTTTTTCTTTTTTTAATTCGTATTTTTGCTCCGCATACTTAATGTAACTCTTGGGCAGAAGAGGAGGATGRAAATTAATCTTGGGTTTAACATTGCTAGCTGCTTTATTGCTCAGCAGTGGATAAATACAATCTCTATCTCTAATTCTAAGTAAACCTGCATGACTGTACATGCAATTATTCTTCTTATCTCCAGACTTCRTCTGTAATACCTACTTTCCTCCTCTTTTCTGAGACTGGGCCCAGATGTTGCTAGCTGCTACAGACAAGCTGAAAGTCCAAACTCTTCCGACTAACAGGCAGGAGTTTCAATGCCTGTCACAACCTGCTGAGGAGGTTTGCTTCACAAAGTCTCTACTAGATCATAAGAACTAGAGATAGGACAGAAAGAGAAAGGATGCAACAACCAGCTGAGTAGCAGAGACCTCCATGGGTGTAGCTATCTTTGAACGTTGTGACTGTGCAGTGGAAACTATGCAATTCTTGTCACTTCGGTGCTTTTGTTRTATATGACCTGAACCCAGAGTAGTTTAGCCAGGAAAAATCAGAGCTGCACCTAGACGTGAGTGTCCTCGTAACCTGCAGATGACTTGTGATCCTGCCTGGAAAGGGAGAGGTCTGATATAGCAGGAATGCACTCAGTATAGCACCAGTATAACTGGTGATATTAAGCCCCAGAAAATTTTGGTCTGTATGTTACGCTAAAGTGCAGAAGAAGAGAAGAAATGGCAATTACGGTGACCTAAGGGCATGGGGGAAGTGGCACAAATGGGACAGGGTCTGTATGTCCCTTAGGAAGAAGATAAATAAAAGGGTGTTTATTGAAAGTATAATATAATAAAGAATGGCCCAGATATAAGACAGAGTAGCATGCCTGTTTTCCCTGTTTCGTGAAGTAAGAATGATAAGACTAAGGAGGGGGTATTCAGTACTGAAAAAAGAAAATACTTTCTTTCTCTGCCTGCTTATAATTAAACTGTGGAGCAGATTGCCACACKATGATACTGAAGTACTTTATTAAGCCTGTGTGTTTGAATTATATTATGCTAATTACTGTAGCTTGCACTGCATTCTCTTGATATCCTCATTTCTGCCTATCAAGAATATCCAGAGTGGTCATAATGACCATTGTTAAAAACGTTGAGGGGTGGACAGATCTCTTAGGCCTCCTGCTTCAGGGCTTGAACTAATCTCCAGCTACCAGAGATCTGGAGGGGACAGAACATGGCTCGGAGGAAAGCTGTGGTGGGGTAAGGTGCAGGCCATGGCCGGAGCCAAGGCATGGGACCATTTCACCTTGGTTCTGGTTTAGTGTTCTCAGTTCTTAGCTCYGGACTTTCACTAAAGATCACCTTGCCATTTTCTGCTTCTTCGTGTGGCGTAAAGCGGCACAGAACTTTTGGTTTCAACAGCATGCTACTGATTTATGCCATGCTTTGCCTAGACATAAATGCATCAATACGGTGATTATCCCTGCTGCGTCGGTCAAACATACAGTCCTTTTTCCCGATACCCTGGGAGAATTTGCATGTAGGGGAATCTCTCATTTTTTCCATTAAAAAAAAAAAAAAAATCTTCCACCTGAGATCCAGATTAAAGGTGTTTGTTTCTGGTAGGTTTTTTTTTTTTCAGCTGAGATTGAATAGGTATCCTGTGAACAACCAGGTGGAGAATTTTGGTCCTGCTGAGCGAGTCTCACTCTTCAGGTGCTCATTTGCAATTTGCAAGCACTTCTGAATATCTTCTGGCATGTGAGCTCTCCCTTCTCCGGATGATGTTTTTTTGATTCCTTGTATTGTGCAAATATTCTCGCAGGTGGCAGGCATGCTGCAGATAAACCTTTTGATCCTTCAGAATCACCAGCCTCTCGTAATCTTGTTTTCCAGCTTTGTAAATGTTACCCCCACACATACAGCTTCTTGTTACTCTCAGATCTTCACCATTACTTCTTCATTTCAAACAGCATCATCTTCCCTGTCTCTCAATGATGTGCTGCATCACATTTCCCCAAGAAAAAGAGAGACTTCTCGAAATGATCACTAGATGGCTACACTACCGCACAGGATTTCACAACTCTGCTTTTYCCAGACCTTCAAACCATTTCTCACGGCCCTCTAGTTTGTAATATCTTTGGTCTGAATTGCATTTCAGCCACAAAATGCAATTTCCATATCTTCAATTTTCTTCTCAGCATGTTGCAATATAATTCCACACCATTCAAATTTATTGTACAAAGAAGCCGCTGGGGCTTAAATGGCATCTAACCTCTGAAGCATCTGGTATTGGCCACCATTGGAAACAGGATCCTGGACTGCATGCCCCATTGGTTTGATCCAATAGCACAACTCCCGTCTTTCTGGAGTCTCTGCAGAAAACCTTTGGAGTCAATTGGGCACGACCTGGTGTGTCTATTGACCCAGCTCTGGCTGAGCAGCTCTGAAAGCCCCGAGACTGGGGACAGGTGTCGATCCATGATTCAAACCTTCGCCAGTCACCACTGCTGTTTTACAGGGATTGAAGCAGACTTCAGAAGGAGGGAAAAAAAATCTGCCTCTGCCTATTGTAAGCTAGAGCAGACTTTAGGAGCAAGAAGCGGCAAATACCAGAGAAATGTTTGCCTTCCTCACTACCTTGTTTCTGTCTCTCATTCAAATCAAAGACTAATGCAAATGTTAAACTTTCTAACAGAAATAATTTCTTGCAATAGTTGGCAGGAGGGACCTAAAAAAGGCACGCCAGGATTAATTTTTGCCATATATGTTGTTTTCAGATCCATGCAGAATAGAAATGTGTTCCTCCTCTGCTGAAAGTCCCCGTTTGTGCCCTTACACAAATCCTCCCACATTCTCATGAGTAGTTACAATAACGACATTTATGTAATATTGCTAGGTGTTCATAGCTGCGTAGTCTGAATGTGAATCTGGATATAAATAATATGATCCTAATAATATGATACAAGCACCCTGGCCTGTATCAGAAATAGTGTGGCCAGCAGGACTAGGGAAGTGATCGTGCCCCTGTACTYGGCACTGGTGAGGCCGTACCTGGAATGCTGTGTTCAGTTTTGGGCCCCTCACTACAAGAAGGACATTGAGGTGCTGGAGCGTGTCCAAAGAAGGGCAACGAAGCTGGTGAAGGGTCTGGAGAGCAAGTCTTATGAGGAGCAGCTGAGGGAACTGGGACTGTTTAGCCTGGAGAAGAGGAGGCTCAGGGGAGACCTTACTGCTCCTACAACGACCTGAAAGGAGGTTGTAGCGAGGTGGGTGTCTGTCTCTTCTCCCAAGTAACTAGCGACAGGACAAGAGGAAACGGCGTCAAGTTGTGCCAGGGGAGGTTTAGATTGGATATTAGGAAAAATTTCTTCACCGAAAGGGTTGTCAAGCATTGGCACAGGCTGCCCAGGGAAGTGGTTGAGTCACCATCCCTGGAAGTATTTAAAAGACTTGTGGATGTGGCACTTAGGGACATGGTTTAGTGGTGGACTTGGCAGTGTTAGGTTTATGGTTGGACTTGATGATCTTAAAGGTCTTTTCCAACCTAAACAATTCTATGATTTTATGATTCTATAATCGTCGTCTCCTGTGAGCTAGAGGAATGTTATCTATGTTTTACAGATGAGGAAATTGAGGTAAATGGAGGGGAAGTGAAGTCAATAACTGCTCTCACCTGCAAGCTGTGGCACCCTGCTATATTGATGGGGGGTGCAGGATGCGGGCGGTCAATCAGCCCGGGATGCCAGCCTCCAGGCAGAGGGCAAGCGCTGGGATGGTGCTAGCAGCTGTGCTGGTGTGGGGGCGGGAAAACAAGGGGGTGAGCATTTCGCAGAGGGGGAGAGTCCAGTGAAGAGACCTGTTTTGACTGAAAGAAAACACCTGGCTGAGGAATGAGGTGTGTGATGGCACCATCCCAAGGAGAAGGGGACTAGAAGTTTTCAAGTTAGTTGCGTGCTGGCGGTTCTGGAAATGTGATGTGAAAAGCAGGGCTATAGATACATCTGTCTGGTATATTTTTAACTGGAGTCCACAAAGGAGGAAAAACATTAGAAAAGGAGAACTAGCAGAGCACAGGCTGGGTCTTTCTGCCACATGGCCATTTGGAGCCAGGGAGGGTGGCATGTGCTCCCCCCAGGCTGCCCTGGCTGGGTACCGCAGCAGTGGTGGCTGCTCACCAGTAGCCCCAGGGACACCCAGTTGCTTACGAGGAACAAAGCAAACCTGGACGGTTTGCCTGTGAATTTCCCATGGGAAATAAAGGTCCCCATTTGGCAAACATTTGGCCTGTTGTAAAAGGGAAATTGAAAAAGCGAAATCCCTCTATAAGTGCAGATGAGCTCTGAACTGTGGATTCAAAAAGAGCATCCCAGTTGTTCGCTCTGGGCAGGCTGGAGCCAGGGATGCACTTTCTTTGGCTCTAAAAGATATTTCAGCCATTTTGGAGGTGAGACAAGTTGGAAGAAGAGCTTCAAGCTGGCATGGGCTGATTTGCTCACAAAGCTTCAGAAAAATATTTAAAAATGGTATGGTTGGTGTAATTGTCAGATAAACAAATGTGTATGTGAGAGTTCCTAGGAAGCATTGAGAGTTTGACTGCCAGGCAAAACCGGTATTAATTTCTGATAGTAATCTATTGTGACAACAGCCTGTTTTCAGGGAGCTGCTTTGCAGTCTGTGCTATTGAAATTTAGAGGCAAAGGAAGGTATTGATGGGAGCCAATATCTCCAATGTGGCCATCTCAGCAAAACTCCGAATATGATGATCAACATTGCAGCGATCATTTCATTTTGTCAGCACAAAGCCATGAATCAGCAGTGGCTAATGAGAGACACGAGTTAATAACGAGACTGCAGCAGAATTGTACGGACTGCTTTAGGCAGCGGCGTGTAATTTTGTAAACAGAGCTGGCACTTGTTCGAAGGGAAAGGGTTTAAGGGCAAAGTGGTTCCTTCCAAGTCCTCCACTAACCTGTCATAGAAATACTGATGTGTTGGCAGCAAGGACGGCTGCTTGGCTTTCACCTTTTCTTTAAGTTTCTGCTGCAATCCCATATCATCTGTCAGGATGCTCAGTGAATAGGTTGCATTAAGATTCTGTACACCATTATGCAAGTAACGAGAATCCCTAATGACTTGACGGACACTGTGTGGTTCTCCCAAGAGGCTGATGGCTACAGAGGCTCTCACTTCTTGCACCAAGGAGGTGGCAAACACAAGCAAAGCCCTGGGATTGCTAAGGCAGCTTATACAGCACTGTCCTCTGCTCCACAGCTCCCCAGGAAGGTCTTCTTAGGGGCTTCTTTTTCACAAGTGTATGAATAGTTTTGGCTTTACTTTATCAAGAGCAGAGGAGAAAATGATCTGGGCTAGGAGCGTGGCCCAAGGCTTTAATAACCCCTTGCTGCCCTCTAGGGCTGTTCTGTGTTGAGTTTTTCCCAGCAATTGTACCCTTCCACAGTTCACAGGATACGCCTCAGCTCTCGAAACATTTTGCTGAGAGGTTAAAGCCAGCTGYGGACCACAAAAGGAGGGGCAATCATCTATGCAGGAACGTACTTGTCCCTGTGGCTCTAAAATTGACGTTCCCACCTGAACAGCCCCAAGGAGGAGAACAGGCGCCCGTGCCCCTGCGATATGGCAGACCCTGTCCCAGCTCAGGGGCTGGGCAATGCTCCAAAAACCTCAGGAAAAAAAAATAATAAATTAGTTTATATTCTCTGTTCCACCCCAGATCTGCCTGTGGATTTCTTACAGCAGCAACCTGGCCTCAAAAACTGCCAATGCGTAACACARCATTTCATGTACTGCACACTAGACAATTATTGTGAGAGGGCTGTTTCATCTTAGAAGAGTTACAGAAATGTTGCCTCAGCAGTCAGCTTTCTAGCCAGAAACGGCTGCCTTCCTCGTCCCTGTGGTAGGCTTCCGTCCAAATCTCAGGGACTTGTTTCGTTGGGGATTAACTTTATTCAGCTTCCCGTTTGAGATTAACAAGAAAGTTACTGATAATATTCAATAATTTTCCTTTTTTTTTATTTTTTTTTTTTCCAAACTCAGAGGTGAAACAGGCACTGAGTGAATTCGGTGGTCACAAATATAAGAGGCAGACTTTCCCATGATTGTGCTTAAAATCCACTTGAAAGAGACTTTTTGGAACCATAAAATACTTTTATCTGCAGGATTGAAATTGGGTTAGCAATTTCCTCAAAGAACAGAAGAAAACTGACTGCTCTGAGTCATGCAGCGTGCTTGCATGCCTTTGAAGTAGTCTTTTTAAAATTAATGTCCCAATGCACAGTTAAACCTGCTGCTTTTCTTTTTGCTGACATTGAGAGGTCTTTGGAGTCAATAAGGTTATTTTTCATCTCATTGGATAACCAGAGGATGGTGATGGGAGCTGGGAAGTGTGCGGATCTCCACCAGCACCGGGCAGTGAGTTTCAGGGGAACAATCCTAAACGCTCATTCAGACTTTGGTTAAGCGTGAGCTGTTCCTGATTCTGGCCACAGTCACTGTCACTGCCGTAGATTTATGTTGTTGTGCTTTCTCTGCTCATTACAATTTTTCAAGAGGAAAAGGCATTCATCAACTCTGACATCAGACAAAAACTAATGAGTTGTGTTACCCGAGCCTATTCAGCAGTGAGAGCCCCAAGAAAAGTGTTGCAGCTCACTCTGCCCATGTGGACCATGATAATGTGTAAAGAAGCACAAGCCTTGGAGTAATTACAAGCAGAAAATAATTACCGAGCCCCAGCCTCCAAGAGGGAGTGTGGTCTAATGATTTTAACTCTGAACTGGTGGGCAGGACTCATAGATCAGTGCTTGGTCCTGCTAATGGCTGTGGGCAAGTAATTTAAATCCGTATTTTGATTTCTCTGTGAAGGGCATGTGACAGTTGTGGTTTCTGGGGAGAATGGGTGCTGTATAAATGTTTGCTCTGATCTCTCTGTCTTAGTGGAGGTGTACTCTAGTGAATGACAGCAGAGGATGAGCCTTTGAGTATTGCAAATTGTTCTGGAGGTAACCTAGAAGTGAAAAATACTAAAAATCAAATGGGTTTAGCAATACTCCGAGATAACGTTTAGTAGCAGAGATACATCGTCTGGACCAGAGTAACTTGTTTCAGAGCAACTGCTTTCCTCCTCGKCCCCATTTAAGAACTTCCTTAAAACTGGCTTTGATGCTTGTGATGCTCAGGAATCCTGCGAGCAGCACATATGCTGATGTTACTTAGTGTTTAGGTCCACGCTATCTTACTGCTGTATTGCACTCCACCATCTTTTTTATGTTCACCTGTTGTTTGTCCTCTGATATTTGTATTTCAAACCCTGTGGGTCAAAGCCGGCTTGTGTTATGCCCATGTGCAGTACCTACTACTGTGAATTGAGGTCATACTCTACTGTCATGTAGTTAATAATTGGTTTTCTGGTCCATGCTCCAGCAGATGACTCTGGACTGCCTGGTCCTGTTTGGGCTGCCGATACTCTGATGTGGCATTCCCTTGCTTTTCTCATTTTCACCTGCACTGCGGTCCAAGTAAGCCATTAAGTACAACTGAGACAGAGCAGGGGATATCATTGTCTTCCTCTGAATACACAGATGCATTCTGACACCTCCTAATCCTCAAGCCAAGGATGTCAATAAAAATTGGAAACACTGTGGCATCATCATATCTCACCTTCAATATAATCCTAACACAGGGTCTGTGGCCTTGGGTATGTGACGGATGAGTTTTTATGACTCTGTTCAGTTGCTTTATAATGGCATATGATGATTGTGCTGTCAATAACTAGCTATAACCTCTGCCTGCTTTACGGGTTTTTCTGTTCCCTTAACTGCTCCTCTACAGCCCTGAGCCCTAAATTTTAAATCTGTGCAAGAAATAATGTGTGTCTGCGAAATTAAGATTTATATTCCTCTCGTTATTAATCAGCCCTTCCCTGGCAGCTCCTGATTGTGCTCCATGCTGTATTAGCATGACTGCAATGCTTGAGATCCATCCCCCCTCTTGTCCTTTTCTTTCTCTGATTCCTTTTCTAACTTCTAGGCTAAGAAGGGCCATTCAGTCAGAAGGTGGCAGGTGTGAAGTGGTGGAGTTTAACAGGAAAAAAAATGAATCAGTGAACAATGTGTTTATTAGACTGTTTTATGTTAAGAGGGAAGGAAGGGGTTTTCAAAGAATGAAGAAGAAAAATTAGAGAGCAGCGTGACTAGATCTGAATTCAGATGGAGGTTAGGTACCTTCAGAGAGTTTCCTGTTTTTTTTTTCCCCTAACGCAGGACAGCCCTTGAAGAAAAGTCAACAGATAAAAGAGAAATAAGTCTAAACCTAAATCCTGGTCTTAATTTACTGAAACCCTGGGGAGTCCAGATTTTGCTCCATGCCCGAGCTTTGCATTTTATGGCCAGGGTGGAGCCAGTTTGGATTTTTTCCCCCAGTTTTCTCCAGCAAAAGCAACAAAAGGAAACACTATGAGTCATGCTAATGAGCTGGATCATATCATTTCACCATCTCAGGTGAGATGCCAGGAGCCCTGAGGGCACTAATTAGGTCATGGTGGCCCCGGGCAGCCTCGCGGGGGACCCCCACCCCGTTACAGGCCTGGGGGCTCCAGCTCAGGTCAGGTCAGGGTGTCCCATCCAGCAGTGCCCTATGTCTAACCCTCACTGTGGACAGCTTGTCTCCAGCCTGGTCTTGGACCTTTTCTCCTGGATGGACATTGGACCACACTACTGGAGGGTCCAACTCCAGCCCTGCCTCCAGCCCCATCCTCTGCTGCTCTTGGCTGGACCCCGGCCAGACCCTGGACCTGGCTCAGCCCCGGCCGTGTCGGGGCTGTTGTTGGAGCCTGTCACCTGCCCCCAGCTCTGCCCGCCCGGTTCAGACCCCAGGGGACGGCACCCCACGATGGGGTCACCCCAGCTCAGCCCCCCTCCCGGAGCAGCCCTGCTGGCACTGCACCCTGGCACAAAAATAAAAATAAGCAGGTACGAATAGCGCTGTGAACATAAAACTGTGTGGCTAACTGGAGAGGTTACAGTCTATTTTGATCTTCCATCGGACTTTTTTTTGGACCCTCTGGTAGTTAAAAATTATTGTAAAATCTGTTGTTAGAAATAGCAAAAAATGAAAACAAAAAAAGTTGCAATTTTTTAATGGAGGTCATTCATTCTTCAAGAAGAAAGATAGTTTGATTGTATCACTGTTTCACAAGTATATTTATCACAAGTTTCCAAGTGGAAACTTCAGCTACAACTTTTTCCTGATTTCTCTATTCTTCCTTGTTTAATTTTCCTTGGAAAAAAAACCCAAAAAAACAAGGAAAGGGGAAATTATGACAAAGGAAACTGGTTTGTATTGGGAAGGGAGTGGGAGRGCATAACTACTGCTATTGCCCTGCTGTATCTTTTCTAAAAAAWTTTTTTTTTCTGAAAAACGGCCACCCTCTACACCTGCCCAAAAAAGAATCCAGATTATTTTAAAACATACATTTTGCAAAATCTTTAATTTTAAGCAGCTCATTTATTGAAAGATGGAGTCTGCTGGTATAAGCTTATCTTCTGGTATGGTAGGCTTGAAATAGGGATGGAAAGAGGTATTACCGTTTGATAAATTAAAATCTTCCAGATGGAATAATGATCTCTGTGTAAAAGCCACGAGGGTCTTAGAAAATATTAAGAATTTAGCTATTCTAGCCTATAGATTGAGAGAGTTCTTGTTAGTCCCAAGGTGGGAGGAAAAATTTTATTTTCAAGGGTGGTTTGTTTGCTGCATGCATGATGGCTAGTTCTGTCTTTTTGGGTTATTAGACTTTATGGAGGCTCTTGGCATTTTTTTAGACTTTCATTTTCCTTGGAATCCTTCCTCCTTTTATTCCGCTAGCGATAGATGTATTCTCTTTAGTGTGATGTAGTGTTTGTTATTAGACAGTCATATTATAATTTATATGACAATATTATTTGTATGGCATTAGCTGCTATAAAATTTAGGTCTGAGGTCTCCTAACTCAAGCTCCTGCAAGTGTGAACATGTAGAGGATGGGGTGCTCATGCAAAGAGTCCATGATCCGGACAGGCAGGAGAGGTGAAGCCCTTGGTCGGAGCCAGCGCAGTGGGTCACCGTCAGCAGCTGAACTCACCTTGAGCCGTGCCATTTGGGCGCAGCATTTATCATCCCGTGGGGCTTGCCCCACAGGCAGGACTGCCCAGTGACTAGATGAAACCTGAAGTGACTGAAATGAAGGTAAAGTACTTTTCCCTATGGAGTACAAAATACATGTTTTAACATAAAATTTCTGCTACTTTTCATGCATGTGATAGCATTCACCTTGATGCTTCTGGGTCATATCCGTATTGTATGTTGCAGGATAATGGTGTGAGTTAGCTTGAAATGAGCTTTCTTCAGGTGTGGGTGCAACCAGCCTTGGTAACATGAAGCTCTGGGGACAGCCACCCCAGGTCTCTGTGCTGAGATGGGAACACTTTACCGCAGTATGGGCACGTTCCATATGTCTTCAAGGGCTTGTGGAGGGTTTACCTAAACTATTTAAGCCATTCCAGCTCCTGAACAGGTAAAAATGACATTCTAGCAAGGATTATCAGTTAAACTCTAAGTGGCTTCTTGCTCATCACTGTTATTTTCAGAGATCAGGTCAAGAGGAAGGATCAGGTGTGATGATGGAATAATCCATTTGTTTCTGTTAAAATATGCCTAACAGAGCAAAAGGGAAATGGGCTATTCTAAAGATAGGGAAATAACCTAGCAAAAGAAAGATGGTTTCATAAATACTACTGCTGAGGAAGCAGAAACTGTATTATTAAAAGAATTATTCTTTTGACCTCTAAATAATTCCAAGTCTATAAAAGGCAGACTTTTGTCAATAAATGAGTGTCATTAAGACAGATCCATACAGAAAAAAGACCATAAATCAAAAGGAGGAGGGCTGCAGTATCAGAGCACAGCTACAAATTGCTGTTCTGCTCATTTCTGCATTGTTAGCAACCTGCTGATAAATATGAAATGTGCACAAAATGTCTGTAGCTATTTCATCAGCAAATGGCCCAGCTTTTGAAAATAACTGGAGCAGGTGGCATGAGCTGAACACAGGCCTGGAAGAAAAGACATTTTAGATTGTGTTCTCATCTTCGATGAGGGCCCCTATAGAGCACTGACTTATTTCCATTGGACTTATTTTCATTGCACCTTGCTTCTAGGAGCACCCCAGTGAGGGCTTGTTAGGGTGAGGTGGCCCAGCCTGTGAGGCATGGTGGTGGTGATGTGCTTTAAATGTTCCACCTGATTAACTCCAGGATTTCCAGGGACAATCTGAGTGCTCAGGGACAGAACTAGAATTTTTGGGGGTGATAAACCACTAAGTGAAAAAAAGGAAAGAGGTTAAACCTCTTAGCACAGACATTGCTTCAAGCCTCTCTTGATTTTTTTCCAGAGTTTAAAAAACAAGGGGGAGGTGGGAAGCTACCCCAGTTAACACTCTTAGGCTGCTACTCCCATCTTATCTAACGTCTATTGAATAATATATCATAACGTGCATAGTATGCCCTCTCAGTGGGGAAAAGAAAAGTAACTTTGCTAGGGGAAAGTGGGATCTACAGATCCATCAGCAGAGAAAGGAAGAGAATTGGAGGATGCCCCAAAAGGAGGGGGAGGCAGAGCAATGGTACACAAAGCTCATGGAACAGGGAGGAAGGAGAGAGAACAGAAAACCTCTGATACGTGGTCAAATTCAAGTGTCCAACCTAGGCTTAGGGGGCACACTGGGCTGGTGTGGTTACGGTGGGCATTTTCCACAGTTGACAGAGACAGAAGGAGCAATGTCTTGCAATGTGTCTGGTCCACTCTGGCACCCAAACCCATGGAACACACAGCAGTTGACTTAACTGAGGCAGTGGCTAGTGCTGGATTATGTCCTGGACCTCCTGGCCTGAGCATCCTGACTTCTGCTCTGTCCCAGTTCTCCTGCTGGCCTTGTATGGAAGGGGTGGCCCAAGCACGCCTGCATGGGGCAGGGGGAAAGGCAACCCAGCCAGGGGCAGGGTGGTGGGGGAAGAGTTCATGCCCATGTTCATGGGCAGATAGTAAGAGGTGAGGACCAGGGCAGAAAGGGACACATGCGATGCAGGGCCTGGGGGTCACAGTGGGGAGTGGCTGAGGGGCACTGAAGTGGCAGGGGATGGGGACAGAACAAAAATGTGCCCTAAGAAGAACGAATGCAATTTGGATTGCAAAGAGGTTCGCCTACAGAAAAATACAACTTTCCCTCACCCAGCCAGATAACATTTGTCAAATGATTTGGGACCAGAGCACAACAGAAAGATAAAGATATTATCATCTTCCATTATTAAATCCTGATGGAGGATTTCTTAAACGCAGTCGTTTCAGAGGAATGTGTTATTTTTTCCCTTGACGTGCGAGATAGTGAAAAAGTAGGACTTTCTCCTCCGAGTTTAGATTGTGGTTTGTCACTGATTAGAGGAACCAGAACTTCTCTGCACTCAGTGGCTCTGAGCCATCTTCATGAAGCTGGTGCAGTAAACACACTCTGACAGTAGGAATTAATGTTATAATCATATCAGGACTGTGAACCATAACTTGTTGATGAAGTTGTGAGAAGTGCACATACCAGATATAGAATGTATGCAGAGCATTTGATGCATTAAATGTCAGATCCCCACAGCCTACATTCCAGAAATAAAAAAGGATAATTAATTTCCATACATCTTGGCACACTCCATTAGAACAGTGACAGCAGAAGCAAATGCTGTTACAAGTGATTGCTGAAAAACTCTATTGAATTTGGGGTATAAGAACAGCAATTCAGGGTCAGCCTGAAAGTTCATCTCACTCAGAATCTTCTCTCCATAATGGCTAGCAGCAGAGGTTTAAGGAAAACTTATGAGAAGTGAGGGAGCACAGGTTGATATTTTCCCTGATCTTGTCCTACCTTCTAGCAGTCTGTGGTTCATGGACTTCATGTATTTTCGTCATGTGTTTAAGAGCCCTTGTTGAACCTAATTTTTATTTGTCTAACCGTTTTATTTTTAACCCAGTTTTATTTTTGGCATCAGCAGTGTCTCAGATCAGTGAATTTCACAGCTTATGTATACATGTGTGAAAGAGCAATTCCGTGTGTCTCTTTTTAAACCTGCCACCTGATAAATTCCTTGGTTTCCTCCTACTTCTTTCATTGCAATATATTATGAAATTGAATACAGTCCCTTGTTCACTTTCTCCAGATTGCTTATTAAGACCATGAGCTAGTTTATTTCCAAGCTGAAGAGCTCTACTCCATATATTATGTCCTTTCCTCTGGCTCATCGTAGCACAGCCTTTCAGTATTCATGTGGCAAGCAACAAACAGCTGAACTTCAAACCTATTTCTTCCCAGAACTGCTTGCTACCTCAAGGCTAGCAGCCATTTCCACTCACGCCAGCACTTCCCTTCCTACAACCCCCACCCTGCGATGRTTGTCTTGATCCAACCTGGCACCGCATCTACCTTTTAAGACAAACCATTTCACTTGGGAACCCTTCACTTGAGTTCTTTTGAAGTAGAGGAGGGTTTTTTACCTCATTTTAGAGACTCCTGGAAGCTCTTTTTTGAACAGGAGCAAAGCCAGAGCTGTATTTGATAAATGAGGCACTACTTCTGCTTTCTCGTTTCAGCCTCTGGAGAATGAAKGAAGTCGGTCAGCACAGCTATGCTAACCTGCCTCGGGGGAGACCTCTTCTTTCACAGAGAAGAGGGAGGGATGCCCACAAGGTACACAGATGTCGGTGAGACCCAATGAAGATCTAAACACCTAGAAATATGTCTGGCTTGGGAAATTCCTGAACCATGTATGGTGCATGAGAGAGTGCTCAGGGCAAGTCTTGTGACCAGTCCCTGTAGTCTTCTCTAGGTGACAGCTTTTGACCAGTGTTGGAGATAAAGTACTAGGCTATATGGCCTTCTGATCTGACCTACTGCAGCTACCTTTACTCTTAAGACACAAATAGATCAGCTGAATCTTGTTGAGCAAGATGCACTGGGGGTGGCTGCAGCCCTGCTCAGAGTACAGAAGGTGGGCAGGGTTAGGGAGGGAAGGCAGGTGAGTGCCGAGACCTCTCTCTCCTCTAGCAAAGCTGTGTTAGCACAGCAAAACGCACGTCTATATGAGATATTCCCTGCTGAGATGTTCAGTGAGGTGGTTTTTGGCCTTCAGTGGTCCCCAGCCTGCTCCAAGCACCCCTCAGGTGCCTGCCTTTGAGGCTTGAGCTGTTTCTTCTGTTGTATTTGTGGATCACCTAAAGGAGAGGGGGATTGACTGAACCTCAGGGTGGTGCTGCAGGACTCAATGGTGGTCTTGCTCCTGAAGAGTCTTGTCCCCACTTTCCTTCCCTTCTTATTGGTAAAGGTATATAAGCCTCTTTGAGCTGGAAAACCTGAAAAACGCACACTAAATTGTATGAAAACTCTTTTCTCTGATGTAGTCAGTTTAAAAAACTTCTGTTCTTAAAGAAAATGGCAATGCCCAAAATATGGTTAACCATTCTTCTGGAACTTTTTTGAAGGCAGATTTTACCTATCAGGTTCAGGGACATAGAAACACTCCTTGGCTCTTATAATAAATACCTCTGACACTTTTCTAAGTGTTTCTGTCACCATAGCCCTTGTGATTTCAAAAAGTTTGACAAATAGCCTCTGTGTCTCAGGCCCATTCAAGTGATGCTAGGGCATGGCATTCATGCACCTTTTACAGACAGAATTAAAATATAAAACCATATTCTGCTCTTACTATTCCAGGTTTTGGGTTGCAGCACTAACTGAATGGTAGCAGGAACAATTTTACTGCATGGGGATAGTTAAACAAATGTCTCATTTGAATTGAACAGCAATAAAGAGTTCTGTGATGAAGACGCCTCACATATATCAACATATAAATAGCATTACGAGGCTAAAGCATTAAAGAAATGAGGGAGGGGAAAATCTGTGCTTAGACACTGAACACAGCATGCATTGAAAAAAAAAAAAGCTAGAAAGAGTGATTATTATTTCAGGGTCAGCCTTCTCGTTTGTTCTGCAAGGGCTAATTACTAGTGACAAAATTAGCTGTTGCTGTTATCAGAATTATTGTAAACTGTGGAAAGGTGGTGGGAGCTAGGGGCAGAGAAGCAGAAGGGGAAGAGTGCATAGTTACACTGGAGTTAGCCTCTTTACAAGCATTAGCATTTCAGTGAGTAATCAAACCTCTGAACTGGGTCCTGATCTTTGAAGGCTTTTGAACCTGTGTACATTTCTGTGGGTGAGCAATCTACCTGAGGTTGTGTTATGATGTAAATTACCTCTACAGATAGTGCTCCTCTGTGCACTTGAGAAGATTTAACCTTTCAGGAACGTTCCACAGCATAAAACATGCCACAGCCTGCAGCATGCACCTTGTCAGGGGTTTTCTTTGATGACTGCTGATGGAGGCCTTTGTCCTGGTGTCAAAAAACACTGTCTTTTTATCACACCTCTGTGGTACAGATTTGAAAGCCATCAACAGAACAAAGTGGGAACTTTGCAAGATTCTGTCCTGGTAACACACTTGGCTTAGAAATGTTAAATTAATCTGCTTAAATGTTCCCATTTAATTTGTATGTTATGGAGGAACTTCATTCACTTTCAGAAGTTGCAGCAGCACCTTGCTTTTCTTGACCTTAAGACTCTGTTTTGGAAGGCTACATGAGCTTACCTTTCTAGACTTTTATGTTTAGCTTTTGRGTTCTTTTTAAGCTTACACATAGCTTATTCCTAAACCGTAGACACATTCTGGGCACTAAAGAAAATGTCAAATTGTTTGAGACACTGTATGTATGATTATGAACTCCTTCTCAGACTGGTTGTCAAAGCTGTTTCTTGCTTCTTAGACAGTAGGCAAAGCTATGCCATTCTTTTCTGCTTCAGGACAAATGAACCGGTATTGGAAATGACATTTTCTTTGTGTTCCCTTACATCCCTTTTTGTTTACGTACGTGGTCCCATTGGAGTTGCTAAGATATCTTTTGTGCAAAAACGAATACACAGAGTGGCGTATCCTGGTGTAACTTGACTGGTGTCAGTACAGTCATGCTGGAAATGAATTTGATCCATTATATTTCTTTCCATAAGCGATGGATGCAAGAGCTTACTCCAGACATGTACTTAATAGACAGAACAAATATATCAACTGAGATCTGCTGTTGCTGTGTGTTGCTCTTGCTCTGGTAGGAAGGGACGGTGCTCACACCTGGCACACAAGGCTCTGCGCTGTGCAGAATTGGTCACAAAGTGCTCATGGTGTAGGTCTCCATAGTATTTGCTTGAAACCAGGATTATTTGCCATTTGCATCTTTCTAGCTCATAAAAGGTGCCTTGGAGCCGTTCCTGTGCAGGGGACTGGTGCCAGGAGGAAGCCATACAGGTTAATTTCTTCTTAAATGAACTATTGTGCATGCTTACCTTGGTAGCAGCTCATGTCAATACTGGATTTGAGTAGCGGATTAGAGGGCAAAGGGCACGTAAAGACTCTCYCTGTCTCAAATGCCTTCTCAGCAGATGATTGATGAAGTATGAGAGACTGATTGGAAAGCCTGTAAACTGCCTTTTTCTTTTAGTCCTTGCCTACCTACCTCTGCTGCCAGCAGTGTTTTCATGCCTTTCGTACTGAAAGATCAGGCAGTCATGACCTGCAGTCTTTAGGTTTTCAGAAACATTTGGCAGAAAGATGAGCTCCTGTAAGGAGCAGCTGTGGGACAAACTAAACTATCAGGAAAGAAGTGTTGAAGGGACTGCCTCAGGATTTTTCTTTTTTTTTTAAATTTTTTCCTCCTCCCAGCATGCTTGTGCAATGGCCTTCTACATCTAAGGTGTCCCAAGTTAAATTTTGGCTGATGTTTATCTAACACCCATACGGGACACTGGCACAAGGCCATTTATTTCTCCAGGGAGCTGAATAACTCAGAGCCTCATTTCTGTCCTCTGGCTACTGAGGGCAGCTGCTCTTCATCCACGTCCCTTAGCTGTGAGTTTATAGGTGGATGGCATTATACTACTCCATGTTTACATGCGGATAAAAATTTCTGAACACTTCAGGTTTTGGTCTGAAAGAATCAATATGTCTAGCCTGATATCATGTGTAATGATTTTTGGCACAGGTATCTGCAGAAAAATATTGAGCATCTACACTCCGAAAAGCTATCTTTAAGATATTTCAGGCAAAGAACAGCTGTACTCCAAATCACRAGCCTCCATGAAAAATGGGTGCCTCTGTTGGACTCTGCATGGGAGGAAATATTGACTTATTTCTGGAAGGTTTGAGCAGGGACAGCAAATGCTGGCTCTCCCTCCAGAGCAAGCCCCTCTCACTGATCAGGACCCTGATTCCTCTAGCCACAAGCTGGGCTCTATCAGAAGTACTCCAGGACTTCTTTTTGCGAGAGCCGTATTACAAGTGACATAGCACTAGACTGCTGCTGGACCCTACTACAAGCAGGGATAGCGGCCGACTGGCAGAAGACTTTGGCACTTTTTTCCCGCACTGTATACAATATACGTTTGCATTTACATTTGCTTTTGGACACAGAGTTTGTTCACACATTCAGCAAACACAAATCATTCCTCTGTCGTAGGTACCCCTTCACAAAGCTATTCTCCCTGTTTTCCATAAAAGTGGAGGGCTGGCTGAGGTTGTGAAAATCCAGGTATCCCATTAGCAACAGTTCCTACTCTGGAGTACTCAACCTGTCAGTGTCGATGCTCTTTATGTTTTGCTTCACATGTATGATCTATGTGATCAACTGCACAGGTTCACTTCTCTGTTACAAGGATTTTTACTAATTAGCTCATTTATAGTCTAACTAGTCCCAAGCCAACAGTGAAGACATTTCACCATTAGAATATTTTTAAAGCACTTTTTCAATTATTAGGTATATTTAACTTTATTTGAACAGCTGTAGAACTGACATGACTGGGTTTCAAAAGTGTACATTTGGCATAAAGTTGGCCTTCCTTTAATTGCAAATTAGTGTAAATCTAGCCTTCATGAAGCCACAGAAGCAAGAAGATGTCAAAGGCTATTACACTGTGGTGTGTTAGATTAGTGCATGAAACATTCGGTAAAGACTCAGTTATAGGAGTGTAATAGACAGCTTGTGGTTTTTTTAAATGACTGGGAGGGGAGTTGGGGATGGCAATTAATACCATATTCCCTATGTTCCTATAGCATGGTCCAAATATCTTGCCCCACAGGTGGAAAATATATGTGCTTGTTCGCTCTGGTTCAAACAGCCTAAAGAACAAAGCCATATAGTGATTTAAAAAGTAAATGAAACTGAGAGCAGGGGGTAAATACAGAGAAACAAGTGAACTTGTGTCTGTATTTATATGTGTCCCATGTCTACTTTGTGTTACTGTTGCCCTAAAATAAATAGCACTGTGCTTTGCAAAAGTGAGCAGAGCTGCCTAGCTGTGTCATTATTTTTTCTGGAAATACTATGCCACAGTACTGAGCTTAAATCAGAGCAGCTAGATGTTTACCGCCTTTAAAACCTGGTGAAGGTGAGATGGATGGAAATGGGTGAGGGCTGGAGGCCATGGTAGTGTTAAAAATGTAATTAACTTACAGATGTAGCAGACATTTCACAGAGGTTTTTTTATTCCACTGATTTGACAAAGTTCTGTATTTGGCCTTTCAAAACACGCTTTTTTTTCTCAACAAAGCTCGGAAAGTTCGGAGGTGCAGAAGAGTGCACCCTTTTTCCTCATTAAATATGATATTTTGTATAACACTTTTGTAAAAGCTTGACTATTTTCCAGCCTCTTCCACAGCTGGCTGAAGGTGGCATAATGTTTATGTAAAGAATTAACATCCTCCTTTTGTCCATGTGATGTGGAAATCTAATTGAAAAATTGCAAGTCTGAATACATCTAATTCTTACCTTCACAATCAGCTTGCAGATCTCCATGTTACCTTGCCTGCAAAAGTGACCTTTTCAGGTGTTTAAATGTAGATCTACTTTAAATTCTATTTTTAAACTTTTCCCAGTGATATCATATTTCAAAACAAGATGGAAATTTCTCAGGACTGAAGCTTTCCCCAGTTTTTGATTAACCTCCCCTCAAAACCTGCAAATTTCAACAAAAACATTCTTACTGCATCCCATTTCAAAAGTTCCTTTTGAATTTTTGTGTGGAAAGGCATGTTTTCTATTTGCAAGTCAGCTTTACTTCAAAGGCTGTAGGAAAACATCTCGGAAGCCATGGTTCTGTGTGTCGGTCAGCAGCTCCAGTTTTGCAGGAGAACAGGGACTTTCCCCACCTGGGGGGAAGATTTACCTTCTTTAGACCTATGAAGCACTTTAGATATTCATGTTATTTTTCCCTAAAAAGTGTGTGTGTGAGTGCGTGAGACAAAAAGGCCAATTGAATGTCAGGGGCTGGGTCAGGCTATGTTAGTTTTAGCCTTGCAATGTGAAGTCAGAAAATTGCAGCCCTAAAGGGCAGAAGGATGTGAAGAGAGGAAGGCATCAGCTGTGGCAGAGGGAAGCAAGCAGCTGTTCCCCACCCGCCCCGGCTGCCCCTCGGTGCCTCCACGAGGGAAGTGCTCTTCCACCCCTGGTTGCCTCAGCTCCCACGTCGGGATGAGGTGTGCTCAGAGTGCTGTGAAACCGGAGAATCAAAGGAAAATGGTAAGTGAAGAACACTTAATACCTCTAAATTACTTTCACTACCGTATTGTTAACCTGGCAACAACATGAGTTTGGAATAGGTCCTGGAGATTTTAATTGCTCGAAGCAATCACCTTTGTTATTAAGTCGCGGGGGAGGATTCACCTAGGGGAAGTGTACAGCAATGCGGTGATTGCAACCCATCACTGGTAGGTGTGAAATAATTATTGTGTATAAAACATTCGCTACTTTCCTTCAGGTGCTACTACCAAAGTCATCACCATAAACTCAGCGGACACAGGTTGATCTTTCTAATATGTTACTGCTTGTTATAAAGAGGTGCGTAGGAGGGCCAACAAACTCACAACATGATACAGCATATGTTTTTAAGGATTGGCACTATAAATAGGAGGGAGGGAAATTAGCGACTGATTAATGAACTGTGAGGGTACCTGTCAATAAGGGAAACAAGACCCAGGTGTCTACATTCACTATATTCTACATTCATTTCTGAAAGTATGAGCAACTCTGCCAATACCCGTGTGAGTAAGATGGGGTCTGGTCTCCTGTGTTACAGAGCTTGTACAGCTGTAAAGCACATTTAGAGCAAAATCTGTCTGAGAGACTTGACAAGAAGGAGAAGACATTTCAAGGACTGCCTTAGACAGCAGACAACACTAGACGTATAGTTTGAGAGGTACGACATCAGCCATAAAAACAGATGGATAAATATGTTTACAGAGAGACATTCTAAGCTTTATCATTTTTTAAGTGTCTGCCACTTGGCAAGCCGTTGATCTTGATTTTCTTTTTCTTTTGTGAAAAGCATAGAAACTCATCTCAGTTTTCACTTGCTGTAAACTGGAGTTGTTCTGTGAAAGCCAGAGGGTCTCAAGCAATTTGCAACAGCTGAGGATCTTTTTTTTAAAAGTTGACAAGCTCACAGTACCTTGCAGGGACAGAATAAAAACTGTCAGCAATCTCCGCCTCCTCCTCCAAGGGCTGTGCGGTTGTGGAATACACCGGAGCGCCGGCACCCCTGACCCACACCTGCTTTGTCTAGTCTGGACGCGAGGTGGCTGAGGTATTCCAGCTTCTTGCCTTTTCTAATGCCCCAGGCATTTTACAAGAAACATCTCAGTGGATGCGATTATCCCAAGGCAATAGCACAACCAGCTGAGCCCTCCCCTGTGCGGTCTGTCTGAACCAGTGTACCAGACTCACCTCACCTGGAAGTCAGTCTTGCAATAATGGCAATTTATTTTTAGAAAATTAAGTGCATGTTCCAGGCAGCAGTCCTGGTATCCTCAGGACGTAGCCTCCTATATAATGTGAATAGTCCCAGCTAGAGAACCCTCGCTTAGAAAAGTCCCCTCTCTGTAGGCACCTTGACATACACAGACAACTTTTTGTTGCTTTTTTAGAGCAAGTGTATTATAAAATGCAATGTGCATGAGAAAGGGAGAGAGATGAAAGCAGAATTGTAAAGAAGGAGGAGGTCCTCAAAGCCCCGTAGTGACGTAGGGGGGAATTTACAAGGTCATGTTGAACCTACTTAAAAATGTGCTGATGTAGAGCAGATGACAGAAACTCTTGGAGCCAAGTGGGAATTGAGTCACTTGTCCCTGCCTGCTGCTGCCTCCGCCTGTGACTAATATTTGCAGCTCACCTTTTTCTTCTTTAAGCAGCTGATGCGGCTGATGCTGACTCAACTCCAGGGGATGGAAATGTAAGCCAGATTGAAGCCAGAGGTGATCTTGTTTCCAAGCATGGGGTTTTAATTTTCCATTGTTTGATTAGGATCGCAGCCACATCAAAGGTGTTGGAGAAAAAAGAAGGCATGGTTTTTTGCCCTTCACAAAAGGCCTTTGGGAATTTTAGCTCTACCTATGGTGTGGGGGGAGGTGGTAAAGTTTACAACTAGACCAGACAATTCATTTCTCTCCGCCTCAGCTCCCCCCCTCCCCATTCCCACACTTGTCTGAGCTTTTTTGTAGGGAAAAGATAGGGGAAGGTGACTGCGACAGATGAAAGTGGTGTTAGTTATGTCAGCTGCTCTTGGAAACGGAGATGAGGAATCTGCCTACTAAGAAATACAGCCAGAAAATAATTTGTCCCAAAGAGTTACTGCAGTCTCTGCATAGGGCACCTGAAGAAGCTTTTGAAGGGCGTCTTTTTTCTTATTACAGTAATATTTTTCAGGTTCACAAGGTGAGCACTGTATATGGGATGCAGCTGGCTACAGTGATTAATGGCTCTTTCTGCTAAGAGTTCCTCTGCAGATCCTTTGGCATTTCATGTATTCAGCAAAGCTTATTTCCTCTTAACTGCAGTCTCTCTTGGTGGCTCCACATCCATTTGGACCCTTATAAAGTATATCTGCATGCTAGTTAATCTCTGCTGTTGTCAAGGGGTCTGCCTATGCAGCATGCTGCTTCTTCCTCTTCCCTTGCCCCAGGCTTAAGATGRTATCTTCTTACTAACACAGGCTAGCTACATCAGCCTACAAAATCTGCTGTTGAAAATAAAACATTGAAAGCCAATTCCTCCGAAGCACTTGGTTTTTTTGTCTTAAAAAGGAAGTGGCATTTGCCCGTTTGATACCATGCTCTTTAAGTTCCTTTAAAGAGGTATCTTTCTGTCCTACAGATACCTAACATGCTTTGCATGTGGCAGTGAGGTTGCATGGTTTACTCTAGTGGTATCCTAAATGTGATCTATTGAACAGCAATGTCAGTTTGCAGAGGGAAGACATGTAAGCAAGTGCAAGAATCTGCTTTGGAGGCAGAGCCTGTTGCCAAGCAAGAGATGGGGAGAGTTTCTCTGCAGTGTGAGGTATCTCTGGCAGTGGCTGTTACAAACCTGCAGAACTTTACGGGAGAGGCTTTTAAGGCACAAAGGTTGTCCTTTATCTGTTTTATCTCTCTCACATGCTCCTCCTGTAGTGCTTTCTGTCCCTGCTGCTCTGACTGCAGTTCAAGGTGTGAACACTGGGGAGGAGAGGGGTTGTTCAGAACATCAGCGTCGAGATGCCTTTTAAAGAAGAAAGAGTTGTTGAAACTTACGGGCACAGGAATGTGTCTTGTGGTTGATAAAGAGGGCGATCTTCTCTGGTGGTAGGTGGTGGAGATGGCAGCTTGGGCATCAGCAGTGGCACCCCCTGGTTGCTACAAAAAGTCTCTGTAGCAACGTAGTCATCAAGAGGTAACTGAAATGCTCGGTCATCCTTTGTATTCATGCACCACTGTTCGCCCCTCCCCAGTCCTGGGTTTTTGCGTGCTTGGTGGCACAAGCAGGGTGACAGAAAACCAGAGCTACAACTTTCCTTCCCTTCCTGTGTGCAGCTCTGCCACCCCATCGTGTGGGCATTATTTCCCATCGTCTTTCCTTTCTGATTGTCCTTGCTGCCTGCTCTGCAGCCGCTGAAGTATGTGCCGAGTGCTGCTGTTTGTTTGCCATTTTTTGCCAGTTTTGCCAGTATAATTTCAAGGCATGCTCATGCTTTCCCATGCTGAGTTCTCTGTTAATTTGGGATTCACCACAACAGCACTGCCTGCCCACTTATGCTGTGTTTTACTTCTAAGTTGCTCTCCTCCTTTTCAAAACTCTCTGGATTGCTCCAGGCTAACTCCTCTGTCTCACTCTGCTTCTGGCCATCTCTCTGACCTGCCACACAGCTTGACTTTGGCTGGTGAGAGGTCTGTCTTCTCTCAAAYCCATGCCGTCCTGTATATTCAAACCTCAGCTGAAACATGTTTCCCCACTTCTGCTTCCTAATTCACTTCTTCTCCCCTTGGTTATTACTATTAGGATGGCTAATATATTGCATCTGTTTCAATATGTTGATGTGGTTAGCAATTTTGGTGAAAGCAGTGTTTGTGTGTGCACACAATGGTCATATTTAACTGTATAAAGCAGCTTCAAATAGTTTCTTCAAAAGCATGTGATGAAGAGATAATGAATTTAGTGCAAAATTGCCTTTGGTGCTATTAACACTAAGGAAGGAAACTGCAGTCTCTGCTACCTCTCTTGCTTTAGCTTCTGACCCTCTGTATGCCCTTGAGGATATTGTCTGGACATCGTGCAGTGCAGCCCAGTCTCCATTTGGAGGTGGTTGCTAAGCTGACACTGCCCAAAAAGTTTGAGCTTGTRCTTTCATTGCCTTTGCTTCAGATACCAGAGTGAATTAACTGTAAACTGTAACGTGCCCAAATGTTTAGTGGACTAGCCTTTTTTTTTTTTTCATTTCCTTGCAACTCTGCTGTCTTCCCAGCCTGACATTATGGGTAATTCAAGTGAAAGCGAGTAACACACAGGCAGTGAACATGGTGGCTACTTGGAGTTGGAAGATGATGTATTCCAGGAGCACTAGTACTTGCTAGACACAGGCTTGAGGTGCTAGGGTACGGCTCTGAACTCTTGCAGGCTTTAAGGATGGCTAAGACAGGAGTTTGGTGTCAGATAACTAGGATGAAGAAAACGCTTAACACTCAGAGATCCAAGTTCATCCCAAATGCAGATTCTTTTGATCTAGGGTTTAATTCATAGTATTTGTTGTGGTTTTGATGATACTTTGGAGATCTCTCYTGGAAACAAGCTTTGCCACCACATTTGCACTAGCACGTGTCCCTTCTGCACAAACGCAGCAGACGTGCTCCTGCGTTGGGTATTTGTGTGGCAGGGG
Organism: Phoebastria nigripes; assembly: GCA_035582835.1. Taxonomy (NCBI): domain Eukaryota; kingdom Metazoa; phylum Chordata; class Aves; order Procellariiformes; family Diomedeidae; genus Phoebastria; species Phoebastria nigripes. The sequence goes on along the minus strand of JAYKAV010003487.1, from coordinate 1,168,319 downwards.
AGCCAGAGGAAGGTGAGGCAAAGCTGTCAGGTCTGAGGAAACTTATGGYAGAATAGGGAAGTCCCCCTGTCTCCTTCAAATACCACCTTACAGACTACAGTGCCTTTGTGTGTGTTAGTGGTGATGGTGGCATAGCCAGAGAGATGAAGTGGGGAGGAGTGTTTYCTTCCACTTCTTTCACTTCTGTACAGAGAAGGCTGAGAGCGAACCAGACAAAAATGAGATGTATTTGCAAACACTTGGCAGACTTTGAAACCAAAGTGTGCCTTTTCTATGTGCRTGCACCTTTTCAGAGGTCGTTGTTGTGCGAAGGGGAGGTATTGCTCATGCAAACCAGGATGGCAATTTCAGCCCAATGGCTGGAATTCACATAACTGTCAAACTAAATGAGTCTGGAGCACGAGCAAAGGGGGTTTCAGAAGGTTAAATCTGAAGTGAACACCACTACGTGCTTCAGGCATTAAATTGTGAATCATGAATGTCAAACACTTGGAGGTATCAGCATAGCATGCTATTTATCACAAAACAAACAACTTAACTCACTGAATGCATTTATAGAGGTCTCATTCTTCTCCCACGCTTGGTTTCCAGGCAGGTGCAGAGCTACTTGTGTAAGGAAGGGCTCCTTTCCTACAGGACAGAGAGACATGAAATGGCTAACACCGAATGCATATATTATTCCAGAGGTGCTCTCTAATGAAACCACAGGCACTCTCCACAGTCATCTCTTGAGAGTGTGTTTACTCCCACAGTGTACCTGAGAGCCAAGTAAAGGCGTGTTAAAGTGAAAAGGAGCCCCATTGTGCTGGCATACAGCAGAGCAGCTTCATGCGTGTTGTCTGCTGCGGCACAGAATGAGGACGAGAGGAGCAGAAACAGCTCCCAGCATACCTGTGCCTGCACACGCTCCCCAAAATCTCGTACCATAAGGTCCCCAGGGCTTCCATGCATGAGGCATGGCTTACAGTGTCAGCTATGTGTATGTTTTCTGGTGTAGCTATTCTGTGATAGAGTTAAGCCTTCTCCAGCTGGCTCCCTCTAGCTTACCGCAAAGCAAGGCTTTGTCACATCCAGAACACTGGTGAATAATCTTAAAAATAACAGGAGTGGCAAGCACTGGGCTGGGTTAGCTCCTAGGCGGTGAAGATTGCTCTGCAGGATCCTGCTGGAGCCTCCCAAGAGTTTCTGCTTATGGGGGGGGAGGATCTGCGCTGTGGCTGGAGTGTGATAGCAGCCAGGAGGGGCTGTGGGAAATCTGAGGACATGGGGTCTTCCCACAAGGAGCACTCTCAGTCCTCCTGCTGCGGTGGCTGTGCTGGTTGTCAGTCCTGCAGGGGACACCCAGCCTCCCCCCACCTGCCCCACTGCTGCTGGAGGCGGCCATCAGACCCCTGTTCAGGTCCCCGTCTTTTCTACAGCATCTCTCGTGTTGTTGCGATTTGAAAGTCAGCTCCAAAGACAAGGTTGTGTGATTAGTGTGTCTTTTAAACCTAAGCGTGTATCTTAATCAGTCTGATTTACTATCTGATTCAGCACATTAGCTGCAGACTGTGCAGCTTCCCAAGCTCCATGGTGTAATGAATATGCATACATTCAATAGTTGCAATTAGCAGGCAGCCACTGCTGGGGAAAACAAAAGACCCAGGGTCTAATTCTACCCTTCCCATAGTGACTTCAGTGGGACATCAGCTTAAATGCAAGCCCCTGAATTTGCCCTGCAAAGCAGTGGTTAATAGGCCCCAATGTTTCAAAAACCTATTTAAGTAGCAAGGTTTGGGTCAATTCTAATTTTACCTGAACCAGTTTGCCTATTCCTCTGTGACCCAGGCAGGGAAATTGAAAGTACAGAGCACGTACAGTACAGTACAGTACCTATGTCAGTGTTTGTTTCGGGATTGGCTATTTGGGTAAGCTGTCTCCTCTCGCTGAAAAAAGTAGAATTAATTATCAAACTTCAAGAAAGTAAAAGGGTTAAGCCTTCCCTTTGGGATTCCCAGCAGACAGGTTCAGCATTATGCAATTGTCATGAGAATTTATGAGGCAGAAGCTACTGGAGTAGCTAGGAAAAATATGCACAATTAAAATTACATTTCTTTTCTTGTCCTTCAGCTTAACCCCTTGGTGGACCATAAGCTGAAATGTTTGTGGGTTTGTGGTTTGTTGTTTTTTTTTTCCCCCAGAGGCTTTTCAGATAGCCTTACGCAAAATTGAAGCTATGATTGGTATATTCAAACCCTGGGTTTGAATTTTGCTCACAGCCGACACAGTGATTTGCAAAGAAACACTTTCACATAGTTATTTCATAAAAACCATTTATATTTAATACAAATCTGTCAAGCATTCAAAACCACACATGTAGTAATTTAAAATGCTTACAGAGTTGTAGAACATTGCGCTTTATTGCATTCACAAGCAGAAAGCAAGGGCCTGACCTGCCGCAGTAGAAATTTGAGCTCAACCTTATCCAAAGCTGAAAGAGATAAAGGGATCCTGTTGCTGTGTACATACAGGAAAGGAGACTGAGTTGCACCACTGCATGGGTCTGCTTCCTCTCTTCATGTGGCTTTCCCTCTCCTGTTCCACCCATACCAGCCCCATCCTCTGAAGCTGCGCATGGCTTGGGGTTGTTGAGATTTTGAGAGGCTGCTGACCTCTTGACTAACATAAGTGCCTGTCCCTGCATCAAAATAATGTTTCCGTTTCATCTTGAATTCAGCCTAAACCAAACCACCAACATCCACTGCGTGAGTAGGTCATGACAGCTCACCAAACAGAAGTGGTGACCAGTTATGGAGCAGTCATTCATCTGATCAAACCCTCCTTCCTAGATACACCTTCAGTAGCATCCCTTGTTGCCAGCTCCTTGCTACGTACCTGTCTACTTCTGTGGGATCTTTCTAAAGTCTATATTGGGGCAACATCTCCATAATGCATATAGCAAATGTGCATTTCACACATGCGAAGTCCATAACACTCTCAGAAGAAAACTGGTGCTTGTCTTTCCCTGAACAGAAGCTGCTAAGTGTGGGCCAAGTAAAAATCTCTTTGCAGAGCGTGGGACCAGCTTCTTTTCCTTTCCTTTGGAGGGGTACTAGGTGTCCCAGGAAAAGGGAGAACGGTGGCTCTTCACAGCATGCTAATGCATCTAAAGATGACCAAAGAGAAGAGAGGAAGAAGTACAAATGCTCACCTCTCCTAGATGTCTTGTCCCATTTGCCTCCAAACTTCCCAACAAAATTACACATTCTCATCAAATCTGGCCTGTGAAAATTCAAGGAGGCTGGTTTAGCTTTTGCAAAGCTAAATAATGACAGGGGGACAAGATCAGGCTTATAAGGACAGGGTATTTTCTACTTAACTATGGTGATATTAGCTTCCCTGTATAATATGTGCTGACTCTGCGGAGGCTTCTAATTCACACTGCTTGCATTTATTTATTTATTTTAATAAAAAGGCAATAGCTACATCTGTTTAAAAATAAAGAAAAAAATGCAGTATTCATGTTCTACCTCCATTTTGTGTCATTTTCCTGATGCACGATTGGAGTCGGTGGGAATCTGCCTACGTGCCGTTTGGAAGTAAGAATGGGACAAGCACTTTAGGGCCAATCCTGATGCCTGCTGTAGCRCATCGGTGCTATTTCTGTGGGCGTACACAAGGGCTGATGAGCAACCAGCTCACTCTCTGTTGGGATCCCCCTTTAGTGGTGACTTCACCTTATCATGAGCTCATTGAAGACTTTCTGAGGTGGTGTCCAACCTCAGAAAAGAGCAGATGGAAAATTGGCCAGTGGAAAAAAATAGGGTCAAAACAGACTAGAAAGCTAGGTTGGAAGGAGAAGGAATAGAGCATTGAAATGGATGCACACATGGAGATTGCACTCTAAAATTCTGACCTGGCGCTCCTCTAATTATAATACCTGTATCTGTATTCACACCCAATGTTGTGTATTAGATCTACTTGTGCCAGGCTGTTGGTAGGATAGTAGAAGGAGGAATTTCTTCTCCCTGGTTCAAGATGTTGGCTTACTTTTAGCTTAAAGAAATGTGATTTGTGGAAAGGAATATATTGAAAGGAATATATTGAATTAATTCCTGAAGGGCAGGGGGAGAGAGGGAAAAGGGATGGCTAATGAATACAGTTTAAGAAGGAGAGTTATTTGGCAGATGCAGACTCCTGGTCAATTTGTGCTCTCAAGTAGCTGCTGAGATGTCAACTGGAGAGGAGAGAGAGAAAGGAAAGGAGAGGAACTTAGCTTCATGATTGTGCATAAAAATAACATTAAAACAGTCCTATAACCCTCTCCTATCCATCTCCTCCAAAATGAACATCTGAGTGGTTTGCAAAATCTTTTCAACTGAGCCCATCCTGGTTCAAACACTGGGAAGTGCAGTGTGACAGGCTCTTAACAGTGGTAGGCACCGTATGTAACTGTTGCTGTTCTTTGTGTATGTGCCGTGCATACATATGGTCAGCAATGAAACACGTGTATGGCAAATGAATGAAAAGCAGTCCATGAACTTGCTCCTTTTTTGTTTTCTCTGTATAAGGCAAGTGGATTTATGCATATCATGTGCACATACATCATGAGTGTGAGAAACAATCAACTGGGGCATTTGAAGGCTGTTTGTGGATTGCCTGCCCAATTCCCTGAGGTGTGCCTTGCTAATTTTATTCTCCCTTTAGGAAGAACAATTTTTTTTGTTGCTTAAAAAAAGAGAAAACCCAGCACCTAGGAAATGCAGTTGTTTCTAAACAAGCACAACTGCAAATGCAATGGGGGGAGAACCTTGAAATTAATTGTTTTCAATTCTGGTGCTATTTTTGAATGTGAATTCTGATGTCAGGGTTGAGTATGTTGGGCAGGGACTGGACCGTGGAGAGGGCTGGCTGTGTCTCAGAGGTCTTCCTTACGGTTGCAGGGTGGTTCTTCGCTGGGGAGCCGAGCAATCCACATCCCTGGGTACCACGTGGTTGTGGAGCCAACCTCTGGGGACAACCAAGGGAGGCATGATCCTGGGCACATACGGGAGAGATCAGCCCCAGCGGGAGCCTTGGGTAGATATCARTGGCTTGCTCTGTCTTCTGATCTTTGCAAGGTCCCTTCTGGGCATTAACACCACTCCTACTAAACGGAGGGTCCTGTTCCCTCTTCCTGCCAGCCCTGCACAGTGACTCACTTGTGCTAACAAGGAGTTCCCCTACCATCCTCTCTGCAGAGACACATTATCCTTATTTTATGGTGGGCAGCAGCAGAAGTACTGCTGCTCTTTCAGAAGAAACAAGTACAGAACAAGTGACTCCCCTGGGAAAGTCAGGCAGTATAATCCATTTCACCCTTAAGGAAAATAGGACCCCAGAGGTGGCGTGTGACTTGCCCAGGCTGGTGTGGYGAATCCATAGTGGCACTTGGTGTCTGCGAGAGCTGAGCTCCTGGAAGTTTCTCCTCGCCACCGGTTTGTGTGATCCATCAGCAGGGCCCGATGCGCCGCAGCAGAGTAATTGTTACCTAAGCCTGCATGGCTGGCTGCTCTCCGTGCTTCTGCATGCTCCCTGTGCATACATATTGACTGATGAATGCACACCCTGTTGAGTGTTATTGCTTTCTTAATGTTCTGCAATTTTTCCCCCAATATCCTAACTGAGAAAGATTATTGCTGTTGAACGTCCTTTCTCCATTTGCCACAACCCATGTTTATTTACAAGAGCACGTTTTGCATCAGCTGTTGCTCTGTTCTCACTGAAATAGAAGTTTCAAGTTTATAGAACAATAAAAGATATAAATTAGCTACTATAATTAACTGAATGGCATGAGTGAGCTTTCAAATACCAGACTCTGTTAGGCCCTAATTATACAAAACGCACATGAGAGCTTAAGCATCTCTGCCCTTCTGTCTGTGCCGGGGACTGGGCACTGCCTCCATCCTGATCTCAGCCCAGCAGGCAGCACTTCATGCCACAGTCCCAGCTGGTGCCAGGCTATGAATGCAGAAGGTGAGGGCTCGCCCACGCTAACCATCTTTTATCGCCGTCCTGCACCATCCTCGTTAGACCCCATGAGCAGGCCCAGAAGGGGAGGAGGAGGGAGAAATGCCATTTCCTTGGAAAAGGAGTGTTATTTCCCAGCCTGTACAGCTTCAGAGAGAAATCCTGGCTGCCGCTGAGGTTTGTCTGCTGGCGCTTTCTATAGATTTCGGGTAGCCAGGAGACCTTGTTCTTCTTCTGGAGGGGATGGGGCAATTTTCTGCTGGAGTCCCCTGCAACTCCCCATCTGGAGCTGTGCCACCCAGCCACCCCAGGTGTTCGCCCACGCCATGTTCAGCATCCAGAGCCCGGTCGAGAACATCATGCATTACTTTCCTGTATGGACTCCTGCAAACCTTCCTTCTCCACGTCTATTTGATGCGCTGGTTTGAAGGAGCTGAGCTGGGCCTCCACGGGTCAATGGCRGTGTTTAACCTCCCCGCAAGCTGCTGGTGTGTCTGTAGTTAGTTGAACCCTTCGTCATTTTGACAGGAGGTGATTCCACACAGGCAGACCCAAGAGGCAAGAGCATTGCTCATTTTTAGGTGAGGGCAGTCAATAAACCTCTGGAAGGAGAATTAAAACTTAGGTCTTGCTCAAGTTATAGATTAGAGAAAATCAGAGGCAGGAGGTTTGACTGACTACAGCCAAGGGAAAGTTCATGTGGACAGGCAACATATACCCTCAAATCAGGAGCATCCTCAGGGAAGGATGCTGTGCTTAGGAGCTGAATCCTTGCGGTGAGGCTTTACAGGTGTTCAGACAGCTTGTTAACAGCAGGGAACACAGAGAGAGCGAGCCCTTTTGCAGCTCATTAAAACCCCAGGTGGATATGTAAACTTAGTTTTGCGCTCTTTCTTACACCTGTTTTGGGGCCTTAAAATGCGTGATCTGTATTTAAATCTCTGTAACGTGAMTCTTCCTTTATTTCTACCTTAACACTTGTTTTTTTGCTGTAAGATGGTGTCATGGTAATGGACCCACAGCTAAGAGCTCCATGTCTAAATGTGAGGCAGCCCTTACAGAAACAAGATTTTTGACTGGTCCTATGCCTCTCCAGTCAAACCAACACCATTTTCTAGGGTGCCTGTGGAATTGGAGAGGTTTCTTGACAAAGCTTCATAGTTAAAAGTTTAGAAATGATAATTCTTGAATTATCATTAGTGGCTTCTCAGCATACAGTATGGACATGAAAAGAGAGCGTGAGCTTTTGGCACAGTCCAGAAAGGTCAGGAGACAGTTCAGTCTGTCCAAATCTTTCACAGAACAGCTATCACTTTTGATAAAATTTTGTATTTGAGAAAATCTGACACATTTATTATACATCTGTTTTCTATGATACTGCATTATATTATTGTTTTATATTAGTATTTTGTACTGTAATATTTTGGCATTATTGAAACAAATGATTATTTTCTTACTGGAGAAAACAACTAGTGAAACAAAATGGTCTGAGGGCTCCAAACTATTTTTTTTTTTTGAGCTTGGGCATTGCATGGCAAATCTGAGAGTGCAGCTTTTTAGAAAAAAAATCACACTTCATATATTGGAATTCCTGACCAGGGCTACTGTAAGATTGTACTACACGAACCCTCAAAGGATTAACAAGCATTTAAATCAAAGCTGACTGAATAAATTGTAATGAATAATTTATTCAATTAAGTTCTCTTCTATTTTCTCTTTACCAGTTTGTCTACTAATAGATTGTGACTAATTTAGTTGTTTGAAATATTTTACTAATAATTTCTGTAAATTATCTGATCAGGAAAAATTTTTTCAAATTTAACAGAATGTGTAATCATCATACCGAATTTAAAAGGGAATTTTATAGTACCATAGGATGTAGACATTCTTGAACTGCAAAAAGGAAAATATTATCTGAAACCCACAGGTGCTTGAAATAATTTCTATTTCTACGTTTGCTGTTTTCATTGCTATTTTTATATATAAGGAAAATAATATGTAAGAGAGTCTCAAGCTATAGGTGGGTGTTCAAAAACAAGTCATGGGATACACTTGATATTCAAATTTCCTTGAATTTTATTTCCATTCATAAGGTACATAGCCTGTGTTTATTCTCTGATTGGATGATCTCAGCCTTCCAGATTATTTTCTTATGTGACTACTCAATTACATTTTAAGTCCCAACTTCCAACAATATCCTCGAAGTCAATGTTTCAAGGAAAACTTCTGCCCTAAAGCCACTCACAGGTGTTTTTGCTGTAAGTAAAAGTGGATAAGGGTTTTCTTTTATTTTAGTATATCAGGTCTGGAAAGATTTTGTATTTCAGTTTTGCTTGTTGTAATTGCTGAATGAAGTCAAAGGTGTTTATTTTGGAAAGGCACACATAGTATTTTTCAATGTTTAAACTGACTTTACCCAAGCCAGTCTGGACCATTCTCCTGCACGTCTGTCCACTAAAGAAGGAGAGCTTTTGTTTTGCTTTGGAGCGTGGGGTGGTTTTTTGGACAGACTGTCCCCTCACTTCCTTCATTGCACTGGAAAACCTCTTTCAAGCCTGTCCCTCACAGCAGTAGAGAAGTCACCCGCAGCAGGGACGAGCCCTGCTGTGCCACCAGACTCTCAGTCTTCGTTCTCCAGTTCACCCCAGCACCACGGGGCTATGTCCCACCGAGGTGGAAGGTGCCTGTTAAATTAAAAAAATATATAGTGGCAAATAACTAGGAAGAAGAAAGAAAACTTGCTTCTCTATATCTCAGCAGTGAACCGGTGGTGTGACACTTTGCTTGCTGGGGCTTGTGAGGGGTTAACAGCTGGTGGAGGGTTACAGTGAAGGCGGCAGCAGTGAGGAACATACTTTCTGCAAGGTGGTCGGCAGCATCCGGCACGTCGCTGCGTGGCAGACGTGTGGTGGCACCGCGCTGCTGACCGAAGAGCTGAAAGCTTTGCGGTGAGGGGGTGAGAGATAAAAGACGGTTTGTTGTGCTTCATGTATTATGGCTGTGATTGACAGGTACAGCAATACTTATTCCTAAATGCCTGTTTCATGTTTCTTGTGAGCACCACAGAGTSTCTCCTTGAAGTTATGTGATATTGATGCAACAAGGCCTGTAACTCCTGTGTCTGAAAACTCATCATGTGCATGAATAATTTGCCGAATGTATGCAGATTTCARCACGTGTTCATAGCAAAGCATAATTGGCACCACTGAAAACTGGCTGGGAGTGGAGGAATCTAGGCATCTCAGACACTGATCTGAGATGTTTTGAAAATGCTGTCCCCTGCCTTGTAGTTTCATGATGTTTTCATTAATAGATGAAAATGTTGACCCTAAATATGAAGGTTTCTAAGGATTTATCTTGCTTCCTAAGTTCAGTTGCATGAAACAAGATTGCATTTTAACTGTGCACACAGAATTTTGATTAAATGGCTAACTTAGCATTACTTTAAAATCTAATTTTAATCGGGGCTTTCCTAGAAGCTAGAATAATTTTTCTCTCTTCTTTCCCCAYCAATGCTGACGTGGGTTGAAACTCCATTGTATATTGCTGTAGCCTATTCCCGCACAGCTGAAAACAGCATGAATCATCAGTGAAGAGCGATAAGCTGCAATGTCCCTCCCGAACACCACTCCGCCGCTCCTACGCCTAGAATACTTTTGTGTCACTTGTTAGCCACCTTCTGTGCAGCTTGACTCTACTCTCTGAAACARAAATGTTTTCCCAGCGAAGACAACTCTGTCAGGTTTTTTTGATCAAAGTTTCCCTGCAACAGTCATGGGATTGTGTCCGGAGAAGGCTCTCCCCCTCGCGAAGGGCAGGAGGTGCCCCCRGGCAGGGCTGGGGCAAGGGCCAGAGCCAGAGTAATGCCAGGAACAAGCCTTCACGGAGCATCTTGAGTGCAAAGTGTGAGGAGCTGACTGTGTGACTGCTGCAGCAATAACATTTCTTCCTCAGGAACACTGAGATTTCCAAACATAAAATACAACTGGGTGACACCATGCCCGAGAAGMAGTTTTGCATCTGGCCTCCAGGGCTCAAGTCCTGGGGAAACCCAGCTATGTATTTAATAATGCCTTTATTAWGCCTTTAATAATGCCTTTTGCTCCCTTATAGGAGCAAAATAATTGCCTTGGGAAAGGCTCTCTTTTTCCATTATGTTTGATAGAGTATAAATATAACTTTCAGCTGTAGCTTTCTTGGGCAAAARACCATCCTGGACACACTGATGCCCRTGCAGGTGCTTCAGTTGATTTTGAAGGGGCCAAGGTTTCCCCCCTTTCCCTGTTTAATTTGTCTGGAGRGGACTCCATGCACCCTTGGCACTAATTCAATGAGAAAGAACAGTGTGCTTTAGTGAAAGGAGGCTTCAGGATGGTCCTGTCAATGCCGTGAAGCCAATTTAAGCAATTTTGACTTAAGAAACATCTAACAACCTTTTCACATACCAGTAGGATGGTTCAGGAAAAGTTAGTGGTTTCAGAGTGATTAATGAAAACTCACCTCTCACTTGGAGCTTAATTAATTCTTCTGTTAAAGGAATTACGGTTTTTGCTGTTAGCTGGAAGTGGGCTGACCTTCAAATAACATGACACGTACCTTAGGAGGAGAAATATTTCAGGGCCTGTTGGTATCATACCATCTCTATGTGCTTTGCAGGCATTTCCACATTTCTCTTCTGCCAGTTCTGATAAAGACCTTACTCTGAGCAAAATCTGGTCCTTAACAGCTTTGGGTTTTTCAGCAGTTGCCTTGCGCTGTATGAATGTATGAATGATGCAGCCCATTAGTGTGGACATTGACTCTACTCTGGTCATTTTAAATTACATTTTTTTGTAAAGAGTTTAGGCTTACTCCCAGTAATCTTTTCTGGTTTGGGATAGAAAGGCRTTTCTTCAAAGCTTTTCAGTTCACTAAAATTCTCCACTTTATTAATGTAACAGAATAAATAAAGAAAATCAGGACATTCTTCTAATACTGTCAAAGCATTTAACAAGAAATGAAAGAGGATTTCTTTTGTTCCTACAATTACGGTTATTGAAGCAAACTGTGGTAGTGAACATTATTTGGTTTTTGATAATTTTGTTATTTGAGAGCAGCTTAGACTACTGTGCATACGCTTATGACCTGTTATCACAGGGGAACATAAGGCGGTGAATGCCACATGAGCAGCAAAGTCTTGTACAGGCAGGGAGGAAAGAGTGATTTTTGTGGGTAAAGCATTCAATTAGGACATTAAAAARAATCTGGTTTATGTATGTTCCTCAGCTATATGCTTTCTGTGGGTCCTTGGAGGTGTTGTTTAGGAGCAAATTTTCAAAGACATTTAGGCACGCAGCTCTCATGGGATTAAAGGGACTTCACTGACTATGTGGGCCTTGTCTTTCTGGGTCTGGTTTCCACCAGGCAATGAGGCTTCTTTCATACCTGTGTACCGCAATTGCAAGCTTTGGATAAAAAGCACTTTCTCTCAGTGTGTGTCATTTCATCAACTACCAAAATGGAGCCAGGGACCAAACATAAGGAGACCAAGTACAGGTTATACTGTACTGCACGGGTATGTGTGTGTGTATATATCCATGTGCACGTGCACACTGTCTCTCTAGTAACCTTTTCTCTCCCTTTCTAGCTTTGTTAATGTCAAGGTAAAAATGCTTTCTCTATATTTCCTGTCTTCTTAAATGGCTTTCCTGACTTTCCGTTCTTCATTTTTCATCTGATTTGAATCTAAGCTGTGAGGAAGATGAACCTCTGACCTGCTGAAGAACATCACTCTTGTGAATAAGAATCTATATTAAAAGATGCTTAAATTCCCCACAGAAACAAGTGTTTTTAAAGCAGTTACATCTGTTTCCTTACAAATTCGACTTCTTGTTTTGCATTATATTGCACTATATAATGTGCAAAACGTACAAAGGGCAAATTGGAGTGCTATGAATATGCTTCTGATAATGTGTAATCTACTATATTATACAACATGAAATTTGTTAAAAAGTTAGGCAACAAATTATTTCAAAACAGGATGACAGAATGACTGAAGTACCATTTGAAAATACAGAAAGGGTATGTCTGCATATTTTAAGCATAGCTTTTCCACAGCTTGCTTTTAAAAGGAAATTCTGGAAAATTTTAGGCAATTCCACACAACCCTTTGGTTGTGATAGAACTGCATGAACAAAGTCTGGTTCCATAAAACTTTTTCCAATTAAATCTAYATAAAACCTCAGTTAAAACACACTGTCTCTACCAGTGCTACAGGAAATCGGATAACAAAGCAACGGCACCCAATATGCTGCTCTAGATGGAATAATTTCCTATTTCATTTACGGTCCTAACAAATGCTTCACTTTCTCTTCATTAAGTCCATATGCATCTTTCTTCATCCTGGAGATAAGATAACAGCAGGCACTGCAGGTTGTGCTTAAACAATCATCATTTGTAAGACCATAAAGCATATGATACAGTTCTATAGGAGCTCCCCTAATGAAATCAATGGCGCTGTCACTGCGCTCGCGAGCATTTACACAGCAGACTGATCCAACTGCTGGCACCAAGTAGCATTTGTTCTGAAATTCAGAGAGGAAGCCGTCAAATTCTTCCCGGATTTCACATCAGGAAAGAAGAATCCAGTAGCCCCCGTTATTTTATTTCTCCTGAAAAATATTGGTCTGCGTATTTTAATTCACAGAAGGCGGTGAAAGAGGGTCTGACCTGCCTAGCGCCTACGTAGTCAGTGTACTGCGGGAAAATGAAAATGAAAGAAAATCCAGCCGAAGTTTATTAATCTGAAAAATCATCAGTCTTACTTCTCTTCGTGTGCTGATCCTGTTTACGCTCAATGTGTTCACATACGAGTGGAAAGGAGATTTCAATCAACAGTTTATGCAGCATGCCCAGTTTTCATGCATTCGTGTGTGACCTTGTCTTACCCTGCAGGTACAATTGGTTTCTCAGTGACATATATTTTATTAACTTTTTCATGCTGGGATTGCATTGAAGTAATGCTGCTCTTGCCCCCCGGAGTCACATCAGGTGACAGGCTTTCAAACCGCAATTTACAGAAATGGTCTCCTGCAGACATCCTGGGGAGGATGGGGATCTCTTACAGAGTGGAGAAACTACCCCTGCCACTTACAGAGGTGGTCCCTCATGATTCGTGAGCAATTTCAGTCTGGTGGGCCCTTTAAGGCTATTTCCATTTTTATATATTCTTCACCGCCCTCATCTTGATTGTACATTTCAGTAGCTCTGTAGGGCTGTGAGATCCAGGGATTTCTTTTTCGGTAGCAGCCATTCGGCTTCATTGCTCCCCTGTAAAACATCCGTCTCTTCTCCTGGGAGCCAGGAAAAACAGCGTAGGGCAACCAGGAACAGCAGCAGGGAAAATTGAGAGGGGATGTAAAAGGCAGCATGACCGAGGTAGGCAAGGAGGCAGCGTTTCTGTCCAGGCTGGTCAGTGGGCCAACTCCGAGACGAGTGAGAAACGCAGCAGTCGATCAGCCTACAGTGAAAAATGGCTAAGCAGCAGCAACATAATTTTCCTTAACTGGGGATCTGATCAAAAGCCTGCTTAGGTCAGTGGAAAAAGACTTCCGCTGAGATCAGTAGTCTTTGGATCTGTCCTCCAAATGTGCTCCACCTTTGGTAATTAAAATAACTTTTGCTGCTGCCTGTTCCTCTTAGCATCACAGATCCCACGCTTCTGTTACGGAAGAAGTGGACTTGCATATGACTAACAGGTGGAGCGGTTGCAAGGAAGCGGCACTCCAGAATCTAGCCTGTAAAACATTTATTACTAGTAAAGATGTGAGGGGAAGAAAAAACCCAGAGTGGTTCTCAACCTCTTGGTGAGTTTCCAGAACAGCATGAGGCAGCAAATCCCCAGTTTAGTGGCTGCAAAACAAGTGCTGTTCATTTCGAAACGCCATGAAACAGAAGCCCAGAGCTTTGTTATTGCCGCTTTGGAAGTCAAAATGATGAAATGAACCGCTGGCTTTCATCATCGCTCCACCAATGAGTTCCTGCAACAGCCTTTGTTAAGGAAATGGAAATTTAGCATCCAAGGCCTCTTCTGAGATCTCATGAAACATCGTGGGCATTAAGAAAAAGGATTGCAGAATTGTAACTATTTGCTGCTGTTTCTTTGGTCCAAACATCACCAGGAAGATTATTTTTTAAGAGGGACAGTTTGAGACATGAAGTCTACATCTGACTCTAAGCTTCAGCAGGTAGGACCCAGAGATACCCGTTCATCAAAGCCCAGTTCTGAGTCTCTTCGCTGGCTGTTGCACAGCATCCCAGACCATGCTCACCTGGGGCAGGAGCTGTGCTCTTGCTTCTCGCTCTCCAGCACCCAGCACGTTTTGGATGCCTCTGTGATACTGAGCAGTAACAGCGCTCCCAATCAGTAACAACAAAAGAAAGTGTCAAGAGTGCTTATTTTGCTGCTCTGTCCACATCTCTCTATGTATCCAGAGGTTTTATGKAGATATTGGCAGAGAGCTGAAGGAAACCCACAGCCCTTTTTCTACAAAGTGAGAAATTAGAGAGGACCAATCTGGGGAATACAGTAAAAGAACATAAGACAAAACAAAACCCTATTACCAACACAACACTGTCCGTCTTTGTCCTGACCATAGAGAAGTCAGAAGCAAATCTGTGTCTTGTCTTCCAGCCATATATGTTTTGATCACGATCCAAAGCTAACTCTTTACCATGTTCAAARCTATAGCTGGGCACAGAAGAGCAGGAGAACCCCAGGAGACATCAGGACTGCATCACCACTTCCCCGCAGGAAATACCTTTTGGGGAAAATACTATAGTGATCGAGCTGCAATTGCCAAGCTTGCCAGCCTGAGGGAGAGCTCTGTGAGTGAAAGGCAAGCACTGCTCTCCTGGCAGGAAAACCGGCGCTTTGCTTGCAGGTAAATAGGCGTTGCTCATCTGCCACCTGTAGCATTGCTGTGTTTGTTGTGATGCTGAACGCAATGAGGTCATGCTTTCAGCTATACGTAGGTACTTTTACCTGTATTTGTCTGTATTTTGCATGTTTTTTCTCTGTTCCTCTACTTGTCTAGCCCTCCCTCACAGTAAAAGCACTGCTGCTTGGCGTTTCCTGGAGGGAGCAGTCTGTTTCAATTACCGCGGCAGCAGTACACCATCGCTGATAACAAATAGCCATTGTGCTCCTGGCCCCAGAAAAAGGCACTGTAGGGAAATGTGCCTCCAGTTTGCAGGCAACAGTCCAACTTCCTGATTTATTTTCAATATTCAAAACTTCACATGTCCATGCCCTCTCAGTTTGCTCTGCCATCTACAATCCCAAAGAAAAAGGCGGTGATCCTACCCATCCAATGGTCCCAGATTTGCAGGGGCTAAAACGGGGCTTCACAAGTTCCAAGATGAGTAAGAGCACCAAAAACTAGCCCACCTTTACATTTCTCAAAAGGGACGCTAGCAGCCATTCACAGAAACAACATCTTCAGTGCAAGAAGGTCTCGGATGCTTTACATATATTGATGAGCGAAGCCTCACCGTGACCTGTGAGGAAGAGAGGTCCTCTGACTGTGCTGTGTACAGGTAGGACAGCACGAGGTGAGGTGACCTGCCTAGGGCAGAAGGCAGCTGGCAACAGAGCCAGAAATAGAAAGCCTCTTCCTGACCTCCAGGCCCACAACTTTCTGCTTCCAGGTCTTCCTTCTGTCATCTCAGATTAAATGGTTGAGAACGATGGCTCAGCGTGAGCAGAGGTATAAAATAACACAAGCGAATRTCCGTGTTGGGTTAGCACCATCATTGCCTGGGTTTAACGATGTGCACTCAAAGTTGTAGTTACCAGATATCCTGCGTAAGGATTTCCGTGGAATCACTGGACATACTTCTCCACGCACCAGCCTGTAATTTGTGAAAACACTACTTTTGCTTCTATTTTTAAGTTGCGTTTCATGTAATTTCCTTCATGGTTATCAGGGCTGGGTAGCTCTGCAAGAGCTCAGTCAGCATGAGAGAAACCAGCAGTACACGGGGAAAATGACAGTGATGGCAAACTTCAAAAGGTTCAGAGGTTCAGGCAGAGGCGTAAGCTTATCTGAACCTCTTTGGTGTGGAAATTGAGATGGAGTGTCATGAAAAAAACTCAACTCGCTCATAAGACATCTGGCAGATCAGAGTTTCAGCAGGGTTTGAAGTAACTTGAGAGTGACCTTTCCTGCACTGTTTCCATATTTCACCTTCCTGTCCACCGCAAATGAGAAGCGGTGGAAGCACATGATGGTTTCAGTACATGGGGGCAGGCTCCCTGCTCCCCCGTCCTCTGTCCTTTGTCCTTTGTCATCAACACATTGAGGGGCCCAGCCTGCAAACAACAAAAATCCCAGCCAACAAACGTGTCCTTTTTAAGCTCTACAAGAATGTTTTGGGTGGTTTTGGAGGTTGGGAGAGGAAGCGTGCAGAGGTGAATAATTATTTTACGTGAGCATGCTTATTTGTATGGGGGCAGCCGGACCAACTGGCAGCCTCATAATGCAGAGRTGATATAAGGGTAAAAGTAATATAAAACTGTGCAGGATAAATTCCCCTGATGTACACCCCATGCCACTTCAGAGAAATTGATGGCTTGCATGGATTGTAAAAAGTACAGATTTTGGCCTTTTGTTTTTATGCAAGGCTACAAATTCCTGACGCTGTGATTGTTGCCCTTGATATGAAAGTTGCATGCTATGATTCAGCTCAAAAAGCTCATTAATCACCGATTGTACATGTGTATAATTATTCTGCTGGAAATCTCAATCCATTTTTTTTAATGTGAGAGTCAATAGTTAGAGGTCTGTCAAGTCTATTCATTATAAAACCCTGTTGTCAAGAGTATATATACTGGGCTGTAAACATTTGTTCTAATCTAAACAATTGCACAGAAAGAGTCTGCTAAAGGAGGTAAATTAAAAAAAAAAGAAGTTAAAAAATCCATATGGCTGTGTTTAGCTACATGTCCTTTAGTAAGGTGATATGAGGCATCCAGCTCTGCAGGCTCAGGATGAGCACAAGGCTATGGTGCTTCCCTCCTTTCTGCCGGCAGAAGGAAAGAAAAGGCTGCTATTATTCCCTCCTCTTTCAGATACTGCAGATGGTTTTCTGTCCCAGGCAGACAGCAGTGCAGCTTCTGGTGCCAAAGTCTGGGCTCTGGGCAGAGGTTTCTGTGCCACGAGAGCCTTTCTAGCAGGTGTCTTTAACCAAATCCAGGTCCGTTCTGTATTTTGCATGAAAGGTGTAATTTTGATACATGGGAGTTTCCATCAAACCATGTCACGGTCCCCTCTGGCCTGAAACTTTGTCGTAAGATAAGCCAAACCAACCCCTGCACCAGGTCCCTGGCAGGGAGACTACTGCAGCAGCAAATGCTGGGAACTTGTCCCAGAGCCGATGCTGAAGCCCCCCTTGCTGTTGCCACGTGCCCGGTGGGGGGCTTTGGTTGGAGGAGCCTGGCGTGCTTCTCRGCACCGCGGTCCCAGGCTGTCCAGGCTGTCAGGCAGTGGCTCCATGTGCACATAAAATAGGAGCATGAGCTTAGTGGGGGGGAGCGCCCGTTTCAAATCTGCTGGTATATGCATGGATCTGCTTACAATTCAGGGCAATTTTTGAGGTCCTCAGGACTGTCTCCACAGCCCTGGGACCTTCATTAATTTCGTAGCAGAGAGCTCTGTGTTGCTATGTAGAGAAACGGTTGCTTGGATGGATAAGGAGGCCAGGATGATAAAACGTTTGAGTCCCATCCAGCGGGGGGAATATGGAGGAGCTCAGTCCCTAAGCCCTGAACACCGCCACCCCACTGCCTAGTATGGCAGAGAGTAGTCATGCTGAAAATAACTTTCCCAATTTAAACAGAGAAGTCTCTGAAGTTTCCCCTTCCTCTCCGAAAGCAGGCATGAGAGGAATGAGTCAAGCGAGAGGAAATCTCTGGATTTTCAGCATGCCGTTTCAGGCAGGTGTGGTGCTGTGTGTGTCTGCTTAGTAACCACAGAAATGATTTGTGCGCATCATTAGACATTTCAATGTAGAATTATTATGGCTGGAGAAGCATCTTTTGCAGAACTGGATCACTGCATAAGCAACTCCTTCTAATAATAATATTTTTAAATGGCCCAAGGTTCCAAACAGAGCAATAAAGCACATCAACAAATACTTAGGGAAACAGTCATACCTATGAGCCCCAGCTGCACATCCCCGTGGGACACCGTGCCACTAAGAGTGTGCCAGCTAAAACAGGCTGTGTAAATGGAAAGGAGGACAAAGCAGCTTTCTGTAGCGAGGCACTGGATTAAAAAATCCCTGAAAGTTTTCTGCTTCTTTCTGCGGGTGTTCCTGCTTTACGAAACAGAATCTGAGGACCAAAGTGATTCAGACTCACCCAGGATATCTATAGGAACACTAGGGCTTGAATGCAATGCTTCTTGAAACCCCCAGGTGTACAGCATACAAAAGAGGAGGGAGGACTTCCCTGCCTCCCCCCAGTCCTCATGCTCCACCAAGATAACCACTGTATATAGTCACCACATGCAGTGGCCACAATGTCTATCAATTAGTAGTGGCAGTTCCTAGCAGAACTGCAGAACCACGTAGTCTGGAAGGGAAGGGCTCTAGTGAGGTCCTACCTCTGGCTCCAAGCAGAGCCAGTACTGAATTCAGACCTGGCTTCTCAGGGCTTTATCCAGTCAGCTGCTGGAAACCTCCAAGGATGGAGCCCGCACAACCTTTTTGGGTAATCTGCTCCAAAGTCTGACTGTCCTCATGGTGGAAAGGTTTTTCCTTGTATCCTGTCTGGACATTCCCTATTTCAGTTTATGACCACTGTCCTGTTCTACGACCATGCATGTCAGTGAAGAGCCTGGCTCCACCTTCTCAATAACCTCTTCATAAGTACTGGCAGGCTGCTGGTAGCTCCCTCAAAGCTTTCTTTTCGCTTCCCCAGGCTGAACAAGCCTTGTTTCCTCAGCCTCATCTCATGCAGCAAGTGCTGCCACCCCAAATATCTTGGTGGCCCTTTGCTTACCTCATTCTGTTGGTCAACATCCTTGTGTCTGGGGACACAAAATTGGACATGGTATTTGCCATGCAGCCTGACAAGTGCCAAGTAAAGAGGAATGAAATGACATTGTTATTTACCATTCTAAATTTAAAGAAACTCTGGTAGGAAATATTTTTAGTCCTTTGTGATTTAACATTTAGCTCAACCCTAAAATCAGAGTGAAGCCCAAAAGAATCCATGAACTACTTTTTTTTAAACATTCCTCACAGCAACGCTAATAAAAGATTGCTGAAGATGTAAAAAGGATTCAAAATCATAATAGTTCATYGAATGCAATTAAAAAATTCTCATCTTTCATTTCAGGACTGCCTGTTCATTTGTGCATCAGAGACCGCTGGGCTGAGCAAGCATCGCAGGTATAGATGTCAGCTCTGAGCCATTTCAGGGAGCGGGCATGCTTGCCTCAGGACGCCTGAGGGAAGGGAGCAGCCAGCTCAGAAAGGCATGAGGAAATAGGATGGCCTAGGGATTTCCAGGCTAGGACTCTTGAAGGTGTTCCTGGGTGTTATATTGCTAACAGAAGGGCACCTTTCCAAGGGGGATATTAAACCAGGTGCTGCTGGGCTTCTAATTCACCTTGGTGAGTTGGAAGCTTTCCTCAAGTAGCTGCTGAAGCCTGTCGCTGGCACCTGAGACTGTTTCCTCAGGAATGGCAGACTGCGGTGGAGTCAGTAATACCTCACAGACCAGTAGAAATATTAAAATATTAAAATAGATGTGTATTTGAAAAATGCCACTGATGAATGGCCAAAGCTGAAAGACTCTGGCTTTATTACCCAGACTTTCAGTGAGGTTTTTTTTTTTCCTTTTAATCCTTCAGGCCATACTTCCCCCATCTCTTTGCTCCTAAAATCAGATTTCATTTCTTGAGATTTTAATTTTTTGGAGAATAAACGGCTGTAAATCTTTGGAGGGTTCTCAGAAATGTGATGGCTGCTGTGTCAGGCATTTTGGTTGAAGAAATACTGCAGCTGAGTTGATGGAAAATAACCTATTGCTTGTTTTTTTTTAACCATTGCTTGATTTTTTTTTTTCCTAAAAAGGACAGAACTGTAACTGGTCACAAGCTAGTGTTTCATCTAGGCAGAGAATAAACCAAAAAGTGTCAAAAGTAAATAGCTAACCCACTGGGATAATGTTACCTTAAAAGTGTTGGAGGATTTGAATACATTGTGTGAGATGGYGTTTTTGGACTTCTTCCCATTCTCACTCCTTTGTTTTGAATGCAGATAGGTTATACGAGCATTGCTTTCACTCACAAAAGCTGTCTGAATCTAAAATGAAGCATTTTGAAATTAAAAAAGGCAAAGTCAGAAAGATTGAGACAGCGAGCAGCCCTCTTGGAGAACACTGTTTGGAAGTGGTATCATTAGAGGTGCTGGCACTGAGACAGGAGAGCGTGTGAACAAAATTCCCTGTGTCACTAAATATGACTTTCAAAACATCATAATATCTTCTGTAAAAGCTACCATCCTGTCAAACATTTTTGCAGTTGATCTCTTTGCTGCTGAAACTATAAAGAAAGCTCAAATAAAGTTGCAACTATTTTTGCTATAAAAAAAGCCATATCCTTTTTCTTTTCGTCTCCTTGTTCTAAAAACCTGGCTGTACTGCATTTGATCAAGCTTGCAAAAAAACAAAAAAAATTCTCCCTCAGACATAAAGCAATCTTGGGAAGTTTTGGCTCACAAATATCTGTGAGATATTTGTGAGAAAATAAAAACAAGAACTTGGAAATAAAATTCTGCAGCAGCCATAACTGCGCATCGCTATTGTGGCTTTAATTATTATGTGGGAAGATGCAGTTAGATATTTAGAAAAGCTGGGGGATTGATATTACTACTGAAAGACTGAAATGGGGCTGGCAGCCGTGATAAGGACAGGGGACCCTGCAGAAGCACAGCTGCTTTCCAGCCCCGTGTCAGGATACGGCCATGCAGCAGTGGGCAGGCGAAAGGAGGTGCTTTTGTGTCTTTTGTAGTCTCCCTGGTAAAGCCTCTTCCGAAGGGAAATGCCAGAGAGTGAATGCAGCCGGAATGCTCTTTCTCCACATCATTCAGGCGCAGGTCTCGGTCCCAAATTGGGAGCTGATGTTTAGCCATCAAAAGGGTATTTCATAACCATCTTGACCTGTTTAGCTGTTGGCAACCGGGCAGCCTGCTACTCTGTGCATGTGTGTGAGCCCACACCTCTTTTGGACGGTTACGTGCTAATAATCAGAGCTGAGCTGACAGCACAGAGGTCATTAATGGGTATTAAGATTTCCATCAACTCTGACCTGTGTCTGGTTTAAATCAGGGGTCTAGAAATAGCTGACCACCTCCACAACCTCCTGCCAAGCAGTTATATCAGTATTTAATATATCAGATTTTTCCAGCCATATATGTTCCCTCATTTCTATGTTTTTCTGTCACTATTTTGTCACCTTTATCTACCTATAATTTTCTTCAATAAACTGGCAAAATTACTTTGTCGCTCATTTTCAAGGCTGGAGTAAGCATTCTTTAAACAGAYGTTAAACATTAAAAATAGCAAGGAGTAATGATGAATAATTGGGATGATCTGAGTGAGAGATGACAAGAAATGAAGGAAATATTTTAAGGGGAAAAAATTCTATTACTATCAGTAAGGCAAAGTAAAGTAAGAAAATAATTGCAGAAGTTACACTTAGTATTCTTGAGGGACCCCCACCCCGAGCCCCGATACCAGGGACACGTCCGACATACGGTTAGCGTCTATCTCAGGTAGGGCTGTGGAGATTATGTTGTCCGTGGGGCAATCTCAAAGGTAGTTCTGTCTTATGCATATAAAATGTTGGAGTCTTACAGATTTAGAAGGATGAATGCGTGGCTTAAATCTGCATCACTCCCCTTTTCTCTAAGCTGCGGTCTGAGCTTTGCTTTTGCAAGAAGCACAACAGAGTCTCACTCCTTGGTCTTTTCCATTTTCAAAGGAGGTATTTGGGCTGCAGTAAACTCATAATTTTTGTCAGAGAGTTGTCTCTGTGCCAGTAATGGAGCTACAGGCATCAGAAAAAGTGATTGTATGTGACTGGCCCCCAGCCTCTGTTCTGCAATTTTCTCTGTGTAGGACATGCAGTGGATGGCAGGATTGAAGTCTTATCATAACACAGCCAAGCTGTATAATGCAACTTTAATGTCAGAATCTCTCCTCAAATGCAGTACCTCGACACCTTAATCATTTTTGCCTTTTGTTCTTTGAACCCGCTCCAGTTTTTCTAATTAGGTTGTCTGGTACCTAATGAGGTTCTCAGTGTGGGGCCTCCCCCCCAGCACTGAGCAGGCGACAAAGTCCATCACCCCTCTTCACTATGACCTGCTGGCTTTACAGTGTTTTTTATCCATCATTTACAAGAGGTGAACAATTTGCTGTCCAGTTTTATTCTTCCTAAATGCCTGACGTTGTTTATTCTGGGTTTCTCCTTCTCCTTAGATGACTCCGCTTTGCGTTATTTCCCCCTGGATGTGTTAGTAGAACGCAGGTTTTGTTTTACAGTGAATTGCCTTTTGATACTTCTTGCTTGTAATTCTCTAGATACATATGTATTGCTGTGGTTTTGCCCTTTCTCTTCTGTACCTGAGTGTGCACTTTGCAACCTCTTTTGCATCCCTAATGAAGGTATTACTCAGAGTCAAAACTGGAGGGAACCCTGTGAACATTTTGCTCCTTCTTCCTCATCACTCTCTCTCCTGCAGTTCTGCATAGGGCTCCTTATCAGTCTCCCTTCTGCTGTTGCTCTTCATGTAGGTCTTGATTAAGCAAATCGTTTATGCTCATTGCTGAATTTTGAGTATGCAAACAAGCCCGTCCTTTCATCCAGTGGTTGCTCGAAACTTACTTGGAAGGATTTAAGCATGCACTTAAGTGCTCTGCTGAAGGGAGGCTTCTGTTTCGATTTCATTACTTTTATCCCTTACCTTTTGATTCTAGTCTTATACGTATAAAACATCAATAACTCCCTCTGGAATGGATTCTTTCTTTATCCCATGTCACCTGTTGCTTGTGTTTCCAATGCCCTCTCGAAGTTTTCTAATAGCTCTTTTTGTACTGCTTTGTCCATTATTTTACTGGAGATTGAAGATAAAAGTGCTGGGCAGTAATTGCCAAGATCATTCTTCCTTCTGTGTAAATCAATACTATATTTGCTTTATTCCCAGCCTTTAGGACTTCCATAGTTCTCCATGACTTTCAAAAATAATTGCCAATGATTCAGTAAATTAACTGGCTAATTCCCTCATCACCTTAAGATGAGTGCAGCCAGACCAGCTGATTGATCTGTACGGTGGATATTCAAAATTTCCAACTGTTCCTTTAACCTGCACTACATTAATGGCTATTTGTACAGGTTTTTTGTTATTTCCCAAYTGCTACATCCTTTTTTTTMTTTTTTATTTGAGAAAAAAATAGTAAGGGGGTAATTTGGCCTTTGAAGAATACTGGTTGTTTCATCTTCCTCTCGCTTAGTAATGAAACTACTTTCTGGCTGACTTTCCTTTCCCCTACGATACATTTGCGAAAGCCATTCTTATTCCCCAATACTGCTCAGGTTAGCGTAAATTCAGCTAGGTTTCTCCTGTCCTTGTCATTTCTCTTTTCTTCTGTTTTCTCCAATTTCTCTTCTATTTGCTGCTGCTTGTTTTTGGGCTCTGTTACCTCTAAGCGAAGCAGCTCGCACCGCTGTCACTGACCTATTCCTACAAATAATTAGAAACRTAGCTGGGCCAGAAGGATCCAATCCATCACCAAATTCTGTCCCACCTCTCCTGCTCTGACCTGGTGTCCTCTCACACCTGGATTTTTTCACTTTCTTTTATTTATCAGCAATGGAAAAGGAATAGCTTTAGGGCAGATATTTATGACTGATTTTCCAAGATACTTCTCTCTTTCCAAGAGAGTCGTAATAGGCAGGTGCTAAGATTAAGCAAGCCCCGTGTCGCCAGTTCCCCTGAGGTCACGACAGAGACCCTCCCTGGAGGTGGCTGCCCGTTTTCTCTGTCATTTGTTGCTGCGACCTCGGCCGGTGTATGATGTTCGAGCCCAGAGCTCTTTTGCTGTTGTCTCTCTCTCATGCACTCGTAAGGGCACTGATTTACACGACCTAGCAGGACTTTCCATCTTTAACTTCTTTGAAATGGTTTACCTTTTACAGCAGCTCTCTCTGACGCCTTCATTTCTTGGTCATTTCTTTTTCCCGGAGGCTCAGTTTTATACTTCCCAGCTCTCAAAATGCCCTCACTTTAATAAGTGGTAACAGTTTACAAGCTGTGCTTGGCCGCTATTCTTGTCGTGCTTGAAGTATTTCTGAATAGATAATTGTCACRAACTCTTTCCAGATTTAGGGCAGATTTTTTCCTGTCCTGCTCCTTGTGGTACCAGCCTTCAAAGTGGCCTGTGCAGCTTGTGGAGTGGGTTGTCGTGTTGTCCTCAGAGTAACGTAATGTAATGTAGTGTGTTGGGCAGCCCACACGCCCTGTTTCTCGTTTGGAGCCGCTGCTATCCTAAAACTATGATTTTAAGGAGGGAAAGGTTTATTCTCTTCTTTGATGTTGTTTCATGTTCATATGCCTCTATCTTGCTCATTTTCCTCATGGTGGAGGCTGCTTTCCTTGCTCCTGTGACCAGATACTTGGACATGAACACAAGTTACCAGTTACTTGTCTCAGGGAGAGTGAAGGAAAGGGGGCTGGGGGGAGGACCCTTATTTTCTTTCTCCTTCTCTTTAAGATCCTTTGATTAGCTTTTCTACCACATGTCTTTATTACCAGGTTCCTGGCTTCCCACTGATTCTCTCTGATACAGTCTTCTGAAAACATATGGGTAAGACTTCAGAAATGTATTACAGGAAATATTAAAAGTACTATCTTGTTACTAAATTCATAATTACCTGTCTTTTGAGAGTACCTTATAAAGACCAAGCATGGTACCACAGATGGTGTAGTTGGAAACAAGGCGCTTAATTAAAAAAAGGAAAAAAAGAAAAAGAGGAAAAAAAAAAACCACTTTTATTTTGTACTTTTATTTTGTACACTGTCTTGATTTTTCTGGGTAGCCCCTCTCACCATACTGCTCCGGAAGCCTCGTGCCTCCCTCATCATATTTCTATTTAATGCATGTTGTGCATCTTGCCCTGACAGAAGCAGTCCATGTCCCCAGTTAAACCTTTCCATACTCACAGATGTTTCATCTCGCATTTCATCACTACCCAAAAGAGGAAGCTGAGTGTTTCAGGACCCTGATAAAGGGGTCGTAATGACGGTCCCTGGTCATACTGCCCAGTCTCTGCTCTTCAATTGTTTTCTGAGCAGGACTCCATTCACATTATGTGGGCATCTGTATTACCCTGAAAAAAGTGGACGAACTTGGACTCTTCTTTCTTGCATGATTGAACATATTTTTATGTATGGAAGAAATTCCCACTAAACCCTAAAAAAATAATGAAAGTCCAGCATGTTAACACAGTAGGTGACTTGCTGTAGTCAGTGGCAGCATCTTTTGCTTCCAGGCAATTCGCCCACTCTGACTTTGTTCTTTATTCCCTGCTGTCTCGTATGCTCAAGAATAGACTCCCAATTAATATTTGCCATGTTGCCTCATACTCAGCCATCAGGTAGGTTTGAAAAACTGCCCGTTCATTAGGCACTCCCATTTGAAATGTATGAGGTGCTGTGGAGGATGACCAAGGGAAGGGAAGGTCCCCAAAAGCTAATGGGGCTCAGAGAGCAAGCAAACACTGGCTTTGGGTAAATACCTAGGAGGATGCACGCCATTGTCAGGCTGAGGTTTACCTCTGTGTGCAGGGCTGCTGAAGACAGCTCTGACATTTGTTTCTAGTTCTGGTGTCCTTGATGCTGAAGGGATGATGAAAAGCTGCAAAGAAATTTAAAAAACAAATGAAAAAAAGGACAATATGAATGTGAAAGACATCATCCGCCAAGAGTTTWGTTATCAAAAAGAAGGTTAAAAGGTGACTTGAACATGGTCTGCTGATAACTATTTGAGGAGAAGACTGCTGATAGTAGAGGGCTCTTAAATTCAGCAGACAGAATCATTAAGCAAAACCCAGCATTGGGACAGTGAAGCGGTGTGAGTTTGGATCAGAGATAAGAAATACATTTCTAGCAATGAGGGCAGTTAACCATTTGAACATCTTCGCCTATGATGTGGTGAGTTCTCTATTGCTCGCACATTTTAAATCCAGATTACTGCCTTTCTAAAAATGTGTCCTCTGGCACCGCTGGGTTTAGTACAGACCTTGTGGATGAATTTCCATGCTCTGATTTTCAGAGACGGTGAAGTGGCAGCAAGACATTTTGATGCTCTTTCTTGATAGTGTCAACTCCCAAACATTTTCCCCCCCCCTTTCCAGCTCCTGAGACACCCCCTCACTCCATGACTTGCTCCATCTGCCAGGAGCTCCCTTCAGCTCCTCCTGCAGACACCACACTTTCTTCCTACGTAGCAGCTCTTAGGTTTAAACCACCCGGCAGTACTTCTGGGTTTGAATGGCTAGGGCAGGCAGCTCCCCAGTCCCCATCTTTGCTGTGGCACAGGAGCTCAGCAGTCCCCTCAGGCATGGGAAGTGAGTGACTCAAGCCTTTGTCCCAGTCTTAGCTAGACCGATTGTTTCACGGTATGGTTGTGAAGGCCCCAGAGGCTGCTCATGGTTAAATTGTACCTGATGGAGAGATGCACCCTCCCGTAGGTCATGGCAGCTGAGGAGGTTGATGTGTTTTGCCTGCTTGACACACCAGTGCCAAGCTGGTTACTGGCTGTTTCCCTTTAGACATTGCCACCCATTTGGGAGTCCCTGCACAACCAAATCTGCCCCTGAGGGAGGATGCATTCATGCAACATTTACTCACTCATGCTGGTCCATTTGACCCTCTGTGTATAACACACAGAAGCGTGTCATATTTTATTTTGTCACACCTGTGCCTACCTACCCAATTCTCCTTGTAGCTATGGGCTGCCTGAAAGATAACAACTCCACACCAAATGCAGGTGTTTTGCCAAGGCTAAGGCTGAGACAAAGCGTAAAAAAGTGAAGAAAGGCAGGCAAGCTCTAATGGTTCAGACTTTGCTCCAGTCCTGTTATTTAATGAGAAGGTTCCCCTTTATCTTATGCAAAATTGTTTTCTGTTGTAATGTTCAGAAAATAATTTCTTATACCTTCTGTCTCACAGCAGGTTATACTGCTACATTTGTTTTCAGCCCTGGTCTGATTGCAAATCTTCTAAAATATGATTCTTTGTTCTTTTTAAACAAAGCAAAAAACCTCTGAGCTGAATTTGAAGAAAATGGACTGTCTTCTTTTAAAGATAGTTTTGAAAGATTTTGGAGGTTTTGAACTGTATAGCTATATGATAATTGTAAAGTTCCTTTTGTACTGCCTCTATAACCTTGGCAGGAGCTTGGGGCTCCTATTAGTCTAGGTAATGAGCAATAATAATACTGATAATGACACTTCTGAATGCTTAAAATAGATTTTATGACAATGTGTTGGTCCAGTATGAGATAATTTTAAGTCTAACACGGTTCTGAATCTCAAGCTGTATAAAAATCCAGTTTTGAGATGACATGTCATTCTGATATTATCTTCCCTGCATAATGAGTTAAGGTATTTAGGCCTTTCTAAATACCAGTTACTGAGTTTATAATTTTATCTTGGAATTTGGACACATCAGAAGAGTAATGAATAAGACTGTTATCAAGAGCAGAGGACCTGCTGGCATGTAATTTTAGGTGCTCGAAACACCAGCTATTAGAGGCGCAGCTTCACATGCTTGAAATGTAATAATCTTTAATCTACCAAAATCAGCTGGCTATGTTTGGGATCCTCCTTAAACAATCAAAACATGTACAACTCAGCAGAAACCCAGTCTTGCAGGCCTGGGACAAGTTGTGTATTTTTGTTTAAACAGCATGACATCTTCTAGCATAGGTTTGCCAGCAAACCCAATGAATAAGAAGTCCCAGTTATTTTGTTTCTAGGCCTAGCAGTTTCAGATATGCCCAGCAGAGAGCTCTTTGTCTCTAAAACTCTCTGTTTCTAAGGAATGTGCCCCAGAAAACTTTAGTGTGAAGAAAGCACACATCAGATGATAGATAGAAAAGGCAAACTATGCTATAGTGATGTCCCAGGTCTGGTTTAAGCCAGCAAAAATAAACTCACTGAGTTAGCATGCTCTCACCTCCTTCTTAAATGCATCTGATCTAGTCTCCGTTCCTGTGACAATTAGAAATTGAGACAAGCAAGGGTCACTGAAAGTTGGGGTTCAGCCTTTGGGTCCAGATAATCTTTCTTTGAGGTATGTGATTGTTCATCTAATAGCTAAATACTTAAGGATGCTTGTTTAAAAAAAAAAAAAAAAAGAAAATTTGGCTGTGAGTATCACTTGAGGACTTTCTCCAGCAATGCTGAACACCTTTCCCTTCCTCCTGGCTGACTACGTTTCCAGGGTGTCCGAAATCTGCATTCCTGAAGCCATGGTCTCCTGCAGGAATGGCAAGTGCAGCACCTGCGTGCAGCAAACTGCTATAGCAATGGTGCACAACATGGCACTGAAGATAACGACTGACTGGCGGTAGCTCAGCTGGTCAATCTATTTCTTTTTTCCTTTCCTGTTCAGAACAACTACGGTAAACCTCCGGAGTACAAGTAGGCATGCCTCTCTCTTCTGGCTGGCACTCGTTGCTTGGAGTCCCTRTGGGGCTGCTGCCGTCCCCAGCAGTGCCACCGCACTGGACCAGAGCAGCGCTGGGAGCACATGTGGGAGCCCCAGGACTCGGGGACACCCTCTCAGTGTGTAGTCAAGACAATACGCACTGCACATTAAAGCGCGGGTTAAAGGATAATACCTAAAGTCAGCTGAAACCAGTGTGTCTTAAATGCTTTTCTAGTGTTTCTAACTTTTCCTTTTTTTTTTTTTTTTTTAAAAGATCTCCACAGGACTCAGGCCTTGCTAATTCATATTTATAAGTAAATTCTCAACTTACTTAGAGGAACATATTCTGAGGAAGCCCTTGGAAGTTTGCTGCAAGGATTCTCTGCTGGCTGCCAATACAAAGCTGCAGGTGATGAAAAGTTCCTAGCCAAATTTTCTATAACAACAAAAGGAAAGAAAAATGTTCAAGTTCTAGAATTTTATATGTAAAGTACGATGCTAATCTTAAATATTTCCCCTTTTCCATGCCACCCTGGCTTCTGCATTTATAATCTCTCCATAATTCCTGGATTTAATTTGCTTAGTTTACAAGAAAAAGATGAGAGGTTTCCCTTTCCCCACATGACTGCATCAGGTTTGCTTAAACTATGATGCAAATAATGATGAATTATTCACTTCTCTTCTTGTTCATGAGTTATGCGCAGATCTATTTTTATGAATTAATTTGTAGTCTCTAGCCATCTCTAGTTTCTCCTTGCTGGAAAGTCCAACCAAATCTTCCTCAGCAGATTTTCTGCAGACTTCATTGATTCACTATCCATGCTGCCCAGGCCGTGACTGGTCACCTAAGTTTCAATGCGTGGTCTCAGATCGCTGAATGGGTGATGGCTGGTTTTGATCATGAGATAAAGGATGACTCTGTAAGGAATGATATTTCCCATGCACAAGTATTCTGGCTCCTACACAACTGCAGGCTTTGCAAAGACCAGCCCAAACCTCTCTAAACATCCGTATGACTAAAGCATAGTCAATCAAGGGCTATTGCAGAGTAGACAGAAAGGTGCAGAAAGTTGAGGAAAGCAAATGGCTGCTCTGACACGAAAGGAAGGCTCCTGCATTCACTCCCACCTTGCTCTGTCCCAGTTCTCCACTTTTGACCTAGGAAGAAGCTCTGTCTACATCTGCTGGCAGAGAAAATTGAGACTCAACCTCTTTCTGCTTGCTTGCTCCAGAGCTTGTTGGAAAGCGATTCAGCCAAATGCTGCAATGACACTACTCATTATCAATTTTTCGCAGTACTCCAGCAAGTTAGTTTTCTACTGGAAAACCTTACTTCACCACTTTTTATCCTTCTCGCCCACAGTCTCCGCCTGAAGGCTGCGATTCTCTCCAAAACTTATCAGTTTGGTTCCCTGGCCAACTGAGAAAGTTAATTAGATGTTTTCTGCTTTTCTGTGCTTGTGCCTTTCTCTGGGACAGAGAAGCAGCCAGAATTTGCATGCCTGAGTGATAACATGAGCATCATAGCGCTGTCAGCCGTCCCTGCCGCGATGCTTCTCCACGCACGTAAGCAGGTTGGCTGCTGAAAACATAAGCTTTGTCATCTCCCCTCCTTGATCCCACCCAAACCTTAAAAGTTCCAGAGGACCCTGGAAAATGGTTCTCTGCGGTTCGGGGGAACGTGGAGCTCTCCATGCCCACCCTGACGTTGCCTAGTATTGAGGCGCTTACGCTCCCATCCTGGGCGGGCACYGAGTTTTCTCCATGCACCAGGAGGGCAGCAGCAGTTAGGAGAGCAGGATAACTGGAGAGCAGGCCAGAACTGGAAGGGGCTGCTGGTCTGATGTGAGGGTCCTATAAACAGCTCAGGAGGAGCATGAGGCATGCACATTTACCACAGGTACAGGCTTCTGGCAAGTTCCAGCTCATTCGTTACTGAGAAAAAACAGTAGTTCGCAAAGACCTGCATGGCTTTTCAAGCTTCCAAATTTGCTCAGGAACTGAGTTTGATCCCTGCCAACAAAGATAAAATCTACCTSGTTTTAGCGTGGGATACCTTTAATGCCTGAGGAGACTTTAATAACATCAGAACAYATTCTTAAACTGATCCTCAGTGATTTTTGCATGCACATCTCTATCTATCTAACATATACTTCTACCTTCCCCTCTTAGGCAGACTCTTCCTCTGCAATTTGTGAACATGTCTTGCAGAGGGCCGACAGCCCCTTTTTGCAGTGGAGCCACYACACTGAGCAGTGAAGGCACCCAGAAAGAAAAACAACATTTGGAAAGGTTTGTATTCCAATTCCTGATTTCATGGATTAGTCTCAAAGTTGTATTATCTRTTCTGCCTGAGTGGCAGCTGTTTATAAGCCTTGAGGGAGAAATACTAAATATCACTTTCTTTTTCTTAAGAAAGATGACCTTATTTATTTGAACTGACTTTCAGTTTGTGCTTTTTACATGTCCCAAARCACCAAACATTACTTCGGCACTCCAGAAGTGTTCTGCCCTGTGCCTTTGATTCAGCCCACCCTGCCAGGCTTGGCACATGTGCTCAACATTTCAATAGCACTTTGTACTTACATGGTAATTGAGATCTCCAAAGTCCCTAACAGAACATGGCCCAACTTCACCCCCTGTAAAAATGATTGACTGTGCCAGTGATACCCTAGCTACTCTTCACAATATTCCTGTGGGATATTTAATATTCCCATGGAGTGGGTCAGAAAATGTAAGATTTAAAGTGCAAAGCTTCAAAATAATTTCATATCCTGCATTCAAGCTGACCCCAGTTTTTCATTGTTTCAAAGCTGTTGCACGTGTTCTCTCCATTTTTCTCAAAAACATGACTGAGACCGCAAAAAGAATGGTATCACCATTTTATTCACTATCATAAACTTATTTGGATAAGACTTGCAGTGAAAACAGTCTCCCAGAGAAAAACATAGGCCAGAAGGAAGCTGGAAAAAGCAAAGGTTTTGATCYGTGTTTTAAAGGTGGCCACTTCAATGGCTGTCCTTGCTGTTCAAATACGTTTGGTTTGCTCTGGTTCCTCATCCTGTTGTCAGCTGAGAGAACCAGGAGTAAGAGATGTCAGCAAGCTCCAAGGCCACCCAGCAGATCAATAGCTGAGTTGAGACRAGAATATAGTTCTCACCTCCTGCGGCTGCAGTTGGACACAACTGCCTCTTCTGTGTTATCAGAAAAGCCCATTAAGAGCAACCCGTTTATCCCAGGACAAACAGATTTAATTTCTTCTTTCTTTTAAGACCTTTCTAGTTCTCTCTCACCAAACATTGATTTAAAAATGGACATTTATCTTCCTCGGGCAGAACACTTCCAGATATTTGCAGTCCTCTGAACTTGCTCTCTAACATTGGAAAGTGATAGTGCTAGTGAATCGAAGCCTGCGATAGACTTTTTAATAGTTAAATAATACCACCAGATCTACCTGCTGACAATGGAGTTGATGTTAATGGAAGACGGTATGAACTAAGGGAACTTTGGGGTCTTTTAATGCTAAAAGCCTGCAGCGTGTAGGTTTTTAATTTACAAGCTCCACTTACCRTCTACTTGTCGTCGGGAGCCTGAGGCTTGCAAATGGGTAAAAATGGATAAAGCAGTTAAAGAGGTGCTGAAGTATTATTAGGTGTGGAGCGCTGAGTGCAAATACTCTGTGCAATTGCTGGACGCAGAGGTACAGGCTGCCAGTCATTGCCAGCCAGCGCCGATGCGCTTAGTGGGAGATCCACACCTATTTCAGCGTGTGTTCATGGGGAATAGAGGATAGCAGCCTTAAGCTTAGCTGCATRCCAGGTAGTGATCAGTAAGCTATTCTTAATAAGACTGGGCTTATGTACATTTCACATTTTGTCACCGGTTCCTCTCGGGAAGCCAAACTCAGCACAGATGTGCTGGAAATACGCCCCTGAGCTGCACCAGCCAGCCCTCCAGCAGGTACCACTGCGCTGTGCAGGGTGGCCTGAGCCCTCGGCTGCACCGGTACTGTGAGATTTCATGCGAGGGGAACTGTGCTTCCCCGCTTTTGCCTGAAAACAGCAGGAAAAGCCCTACTCCCCCTCGCTGAGGGTCTGCGTGACTTGCAATGGGGGACTGACCTGTGCACCAGATAAAACAGGTTTTGCTGTTCTTTTTGGTTTTGATTTTCCTGGGAGATGTGAAAGGAAAGGGGAGGGTAGATCATAGTATGTGTTTAAATTAACAGGAGCTATTTGGCTCCTTACATGAAGGACACGTCCGAAAACAGGCACATCAGAGTAACGGGGGAGGCAATTTGASAAGAGAGAAGCACTTAAAATAATGGGATTGCTTCATAGTGAAAAATGAGGTCAGGGTTATGAAGAAGTCCGAACCGGGTCAGAGCTCCTCATTTCAAACTAATGAACCCCTTGATGACAGGAGCTGGAGTTTCTTGACGAAGGGGATGGACTGTTTGCCGCAAAGTGGTGATGTCAGTGTCAGTAGAGGCACCGAGAGGTTAAAGACAGTAATTTAATTCACTTGGGCAAGCGTCTGTCACCTTTCTGGTCAGGAGGGTCTGCACAAATTCCTCCTCTGGGTTCAAGTTCACCACTTTATCTTCAAAATATCAAGGCCAAACAGAGTTCAGTTTTACATGCTCACGTAGAAGTTCACCTTTTATTCACCAGAAACATCTTGTTTCATGGCTCATAAATATTAAACTAATATAAATGTAACCTCTGTGCTCTCAGGGCTGATCATGAGTTAGTGAATTTAAGAACTAAAATTTCCGAGCTGCAGTCTCTTTCTCTGTTTTTAGCATCCTCTGCTAGAGGCTGAACAAAAGCACCAGCACCTGTGGTCAGCTCACATTCAGAAATGAGCCCTGATTCCCACCTCCCCACCTCTGACTCCCCGGTTGTAGCAACTCAACAACCACGAATATCCCAGCCTGACTTTGTGAGCTTTGAAAACAACAATAAAAACCCGAATGTCTCCAATGCCCCATCCACAAAAGCTGTGCCCCATATAGTGCGAGGGCATTAGTGGTTTCTGTGGCGATGTGGCCACACCAGTGCTGCCGTGTCCTTCTTCAGTAATTTGTTGGCGTGTTGCTGAAAAGCAGCACAGTCTAGAAGTCATGGGTAACAGAAATGCCCAAGTGATTTTGTGCTGTAACTTTTGAGATGAAAAACTTGGCTGGGAAAAAACAGAAGTCATAAGTCTATTTGCCTCACCTACTTACTCCGTGCTTATCTGGAACAGCTTGTGAAATTCTTTGGAAACCTAATGTATTTAGCAGATAGGGGCCAAGACTCTCTGTGAGCTCGCCAAAAGCAAACTTTAATTCACAGCCTTGATATCATGGGAGAGCTATACTTCAAGTGGTCTGATGTAAGGCTTTTCTGACATTTGTATGGTGAAATACAATTCAGTCCACATTTAAGGGGAAAAAAAACGTAAACAGAAAAAGACGACCTCTTAGGAAAGCTTCAAGGCTGATGACCAACATGTAAAACTTACCCCCATCACCCTCATTTCTCCTACGGGTCTCTGAGAGAAGTTCTTGGATTCCCTTTTTGTGCAAAGAAAGATATATATAGTTGGCTTTGAATCTCAAAGAATCAATTTTTTCCAGATATTGAATGCCCTCAGCTCCTGCGATTTCTGTCTGCCATCATACGGCACCTAAGAAATAGTAGATGTGCTTCTGCGTACTTCTGCCACCGAGCACACCACGCTATTCCAACTAGAAAAGCTGTGCTAGCTGTAAGGCTACTCTTACTCCTCCTGCTTCCTTCTGCCTTGACTCTCCTGCTGAGAGCCTTCCTCAGTCTCACCTGCTACCTGCTGTTTACAGAGATAGGACACAGAGCCTGCTGCCTGCTTCAGATTTCAAACATGACACTCATCTCGTACCCAGAGAAGACCACAAAGACAACTGAGTAGATGAGCAGAGTGGTAGAAAGGTAAATTAGTGATAAAAAATTATTAAAAGGACATTCTGTAAATCTGCAGCGGCAAAAAAGGCCTGGCAGTGGTTGATGATAACCTTTGCTGGAGACGGTGCCTAGGGCATTATTAATGCTCTCGTGCTGACAATGACAGGTGTAGAAAACCAGAAAGTGACAGGAGCACAAGGTGGCTTTTCAGAGGGAAGCTCAGTCCTTCAGCCAAGCCACTGAACCTCACCAGCAGAGACCTTGCACTAGAGTTGTGACTCATATAGGATGTGCCTGATGAAACTTGTTATCTCCTCTCAGAGAAGGTAAGTGGGGTTGAGTATCTCTCCGAAGCAGGCCAGCCTGCTGGGGATGGCACGGAAATGGGCTCAAAGGGAAAAGCCGGTGTCCCAGAGAAGGCATAGGTGGATATTTTGCCATGAGTCACAGGTGACTCGATCTTCGCAGAGGGGGTAATCTTGAACTTTATGCGGAGTAGCTATGCTATCAAAAGCAGATTAGAGCCTCTCCCCGTGCACTCTTGACAAGCCTTTCAGTCTGCCTGGATGAGCATGGTATTAGGAGACTGACGCTGCTGGAGGGTTTATTTTTCTGATGAGGCAGGAGATGAAGTCCTGACTGCCTGTTGTTATTCAAGAGCTGATGGTGCGTTCTGTGCAGAGAAAGCCAATGACTCTTGCCCTGTCTGAATGCATTATGTTCCACTTCAGTTTCCATGGCATTTTGCTGTTCTTGGCCCAAATAATTGTTCAGACCTTGTGAGGGCCACGGTACTGAATAGCAAACCGTTTCAGCCCAGACGTAGCGGTATGGCAGGACCTGTGATGAAACTTAACTTAGCGCTGATTTAACAGAGTACTTGTGTCTGTGAAGAGTCACCATGGCTGCGGTTTGTATTCAAAGCCTCACAGCACACCGAGAAAAGGCTCCATCAGGCTAGACCCAAAAAGGTACCAATGTGTCTAAAAGTCAGAGGTTGCAACATACAATGCTGAGATGAGCAATCCAGGACCTGGAGCCCTGCATTAGACACCTGTGTGTAAGGGAAGTCCCGTGCCTCTGGCAGGAGCTCCCAGGCCAGCATGCTGAGCAGATGGCCTACACTGTCCAAAAGGGTAGCTGAGCCTAGGGGTGTGCTTATGGGGCAGTAGGGTGGCACCTCCATCCTTCAGGAGAGGTGGTGTTCATGGTCCAGAAGCTGCTTCTCTGGCTTTTCCTTCAAAAAAATGAACAGAGGTCCTGGGGGCGATGGCTAGAGCTGTTTCCCCAAGAGGTAAGAAGGTGAGGTTTCATTCCCTCATTTGTCTGGAAGGGACCAAATCCACACAAATTAGGAGGTGTAGACTGGAGGTGAGAGGTGGCACGTGTGGGTTTGCCTCCCTCTCAGCTGGGGTCTGCTGCTTCCTAGGGCAGTGATGGAGGGAAGAGGGGCTCTGGCCACCCAGCTATTGTAAGAGAAGGTCCTGTTTTCCTCTCATCACTTGGTTTGAAGAAGATGTCTGGACATGCAACATGAGTTAAGCATGTTCTGAAACCACCTCTCAGATCAGCTGTCTTGTGGATCATAGCTAAAGGTCTAGTTTCCCCATAGGGATCGTACTTGGGCATAGACCAGGTGTTAAGCTCAAGGAAGGAGTATTTGCAAAAAACTCAACTCTAGGCATCTGAGACACTCGAGTGAGGAGGAAATCACACCTCTGAAGTCAGCAGTCTGGGTGCCTCCTGGCCAGATGAGGATTTTTCTAATGGCAGTTTTAGATGCGGTGCCATGCAGATAACTGGTGCTTACCCAGACCTTCAGGATTATCTTGTTATAGCAGGAAGTTTTCTGGTGTCTTTTAAAGCATTCGCCTCTTCTTTGTCATAGAAAGTGATATTTGATGGAAGTGACAATCCACGTGATCCTTTCAATCAAAGCAGCATGCATTACTGTTTAACGAAGCTTGTGACTCAAGGTTCTATAAAGTATGCTTGGATTCTGCATTACAAGATCCAGTAATAGAGGCATTAGCTTACTGTGTACACAGGTGAAAAGTTTTGCTCTGGGACAATTTACAGAGGTTCTGGAAGAGGATTGGCTAGAATTTTGCTCTGAAACAAGGCTGCCACTTGTATAGCAATTTTTATTGGCAAGTCCATGCCCAAATGTGTTGTTTTATCATTATTTTCCTATTATTCACACTGAAAAAATATCACCATAAAAATATTGCTTGTTACAGTATATAACTCGGTTACTAAGGTTACTAGATGAGATCTGTTTGGAATGATTTACAGCTCCTAAATACACTTTCCTCCCCCAACAAGCTGACTGAGAAGAAGAATCTGCCCTAATAAATTAATCATGGTAAATGCAGACTGACCTACAAATTAAGAAATGCAAGGTTAAATACAAACATCGATCAAAGGCAAGAACTATAAATAGATAATGAACTGAAGAAACAATGCCTGCGGAGCAAAAGGCTCCTGGAGTTTTCACGTTTGCTGGCAAATGCCGCTTAAGTACTCTGCTCACCAAAAGAGGAGGATACTGCTTACATGCATTCAGAGGAAATGTTGTGTGGCAGGAAGCCTTATCACTTCTACCTAGAATAAGTCAAGAAAAAAAAACATCCTCCATGAAACTTTGCAGGGAAGTTCGGCACAGCTCCTCCACAGCCAGGGCTGTGACCTGACGTACGGTATCACTGCCCTCCCACAGACGAGAAATTGCTGCTTTGATTGTGGATTTCCTATTACTTGTTCCCTATGGACCACAACTGCCCTGTGGTGTGATGAAAAGGGTCCTGTGTCCCGAAAAAGCATCTGATGTTTTGGGACATACTGGCAGTCAAGTCTGGGCTTCCTCTGGTCTTTTTAACCAGTTACTATGTTTTGCACCTTTTTTCACTTATTTTGGCTTTGTGCTGTTGATGAAGTCCGAAGCTGTGTTTTACAAAGGGGCATCTTCTTATCCTTCAGCTTGCAGGTGGAACTGAAATCTGTAAAAGTGGGTGCAGTCATTAACACTGAAACATAAATTATACGGGCAAACAAGCAGATTCTTCTGTGTCATCGCAGGTCTATTGCCTTCAGGGCAATCGCACTGACAATGTAGTGAGTGAGGATCCAGCCTTATATGAATGGGGACCTTCCAGGCACACATTTTGTTTTTGCAAGTTTGGCATCCCTGTTCTGAAAGGCAGGCCCTAAAGCTCTAACCTGAAGTGTGATCCTTTCTCTGGAGCCTCCTAATCTACCATCAAAGGTTTAGGGAACACACTGCTTCATTGGAAACATGATCCCCACTGGAGGTCTCTGAGCCTGCATGGTTGTAAATAATGGATAGACAGATGCCCTTAGAGATGCAGGACAGCCCCTAGGGAGGTGAGGAGCCTAGGAAATGTTCTCTGCTAATTAAAATCCCATTTTCATGTAGCCACCTCTGGCAACAGGGAATATTGTATGTAGCACTGGAAGGGATTTAGGAGCAGATTTAGAACTGGAACAGTACTACTCAGATGAGAGCATTGTCTTTCTTAACCACGGAGGAAGAAAAACAAGATGGAGAGGATGTGGTTTAATTAGGCCACCAGTGTAATAACTCAACTGGGAGTGCCACTTGGAAGCATGCTGTAGAAAAGAAGCATCTTTTTTTTCCTTAAGCCTCTCTCTTCTTTGCAGGGCCATCTCAG
This sequence comes from Phoebastria nigripes, assembly GCA_035582835.1. Taxonomy (NCBI): domain Eukaryota; kingdom Metazoa; phylum Chordata; class Aves; order Procellariiformes; family Diomedeidae; genus Phoebastria; species Phoebastria nigripes. Next base: position 1,129,948 of record JAYKAV010003487.1, on the reverse strand, counting down.
CTTTCCCTCCGTCAGGGCCCTAAGGATACAGGAACAGCATGGCTGAGGTTGGAAGAGGCCCCTGGAGATCGCCTAGTCCAAGCCCACCCTGCTCAAAGCAGCACCTGCCAGAACAGGTTGCTCAGGATCAGGACTGTTAGCAGGTTGCTCAAGACTGTGTCTGGTCAGGTTTTGAATATCTCCAAGGACAAAGACTCCACAACATCTCTGGGCAACTTGTCCCGATGTTTGACCAGCCTCACAGTAAAAATGTTTTTTCTTATGCTTAAATTGATTTTTCTGTATTTCAATTTGTGCTCATTGCCTCTTGTACTGTCACCAGGAAGCACTAAGAGCCTGGCTCCATCTTCTTTACTGCCTCCCATCAGCTACTTATACACAGTGGTAAGACCTCCCTGAGCCATCTCTTCTCCAGGCTGAAGAGTCCCAGCTCTCTCAGCCTCCCCTTGTATGTCAGAAACTTAGAGCCCTTTACCATTTTTGTGGCCATTTGCTTGACCCACTCCAGTATGTCCATGTATTTTTTGTACTGGGGAACCCAGACCTGGACCCAGCACTCGAGGTTTGTCTCACCAGTGGCGAGGAGAGGGGAAGGAGCACCTACCTTGATGTGCTGTCAGTGCTTTCTAATGCAGCCCAGGATGCTGTTGGCCTTCTTTGCTGTGAGGGTGCATTGCTGGCTCATGGTCAGTTTGTTGTCCACCAGGACCCCAAGGTCCTCTGCAGAGCTGCTTACTAGTTGATTGGACCACAGTCTATATTGGTGCATGGGGTTATTCCTCCTCAGGTGCAGGACTTTGCATTTGCCTTTGTTGAACATTGTGAGATTCCTGTCAGCCCATTTCTCCAGCCTGTCAAGATCCTTCTGAATGGCAGCACATCCATCTGGTGTATTAGCTACTCCTCCCAATTTTGTGTCATCTGCAAATTTGCTGAGGGTTTATGCAGTCTGGTCATCCCGGTCATTAATTTAGATGTTAAACAGTACTGGCCCTGCTGTCGATCCCTGGGATACACTACTAGTGACTGGCTTCCAGCTGGACTTCGTGCTGGTGATCACAACCTGTTGAGCAAATCAACCAGTTTTCAGTCCAATTCACTGTCCACTTATCTAGCCTGTATTTCATCAATGTATCAATGAGGGTGTTATGGGAGACAACATCAAAAGCTTTGCTAAAGACAAGATGAACACCATACATCTTCCCTGAAGGCATGTCATTGTAGAAGGCTGTCAGGTTAGCTGAGCATGATGTGCCTTTTGTAAATCCATGCTGACTACTTCAGGTCACCTTCTTGTCCTTCAGGTTTTTGTACATGATTCCCAGAGGAATTTGGTCATCACCTTCCCAGGGGTTATAAGTGAGGCTGACTAGCCTGTAGTTTCCCAGAGCATCCTTGTTGCCCTTCTTGAAGATAGGAGTGACATTTACTGTCTTCCAGTCCTCAGGAAGCCCTCCTGGTCACTGTGACCTTTCAAAGATAATCAAGAGGGGCCTCACAATGACATCAGCAAGCTCCCTCAGCACTCATGGGTGCAACCTGTCAGGTCCCAAAGACTTGTGTATGTTTGATTTTTTTTATGCTCCCTAACCTGGTCCTCCTCCAGCGAGGGTAAGTCTTCCTCACTCCAGACTTTCCCACTGGTCTCAGGGGCCTGGGTTTCCTGAAGGCAAATCTTACCAGTAAAGACCAACATGAAGAAGACATTGGGTACCTTGACATTTCCCACATCCTTTGTCACCAGCACCTGCCCCATTCAGCAGTGGATGCTACGTTTTCCCTAGTCTTTCTCTCAGGGCTGGATGAGCCTCAGCAGTCTCTCCATGACACCCTGGATCTGAGCCCCAGCAAGCAGCAAAACTCCCTAGACAGCAGGTCAGGTCAGGTCAGCAGATGGGGAACTCCATCCCCTGCAGYAAGAAGTCTCCCACTGCTATGACTCCAATGGACCTTAATGACCTCAGCCAGTCTCACCAGGGACTCCCACCCACACCTTCTGTCCATGGGCCCAGGAGCCCCATTTAAGCTCACGCCCAGGAACCATGTCCTGGCCTGAGCTACAACATAGGTGTGCCTGTGCCCAGCCCTGTCCTTTGCTACCCTGACCGAGCTTCCTGGATGGACCATGGACCTTTTGTTGTAGGTAATGTTGCCTGCAGTCCTGTCTTCTGGATGCACCCTGGACCTGCATTACAGGTAAGTTGTAGGTAGCTTTGCCCTTAGTCCTGTGTCTGACCCTGTCTCCTGCTTCCAGGATGAGCCCTGGAGTTGATTCAGTGCCATCAACTGTCTGACGGTCACCAGATGATTGGCGAAATGTCACCGTCACCTGCCTGCTCTGTTAGGGGACAGTGTGACTGCACCCTATTGCGTTGAGGGCACTGACGGTGCTTGGGTCACCCTTGGGTCCCAGCTTGTCCCTCCTTAATGGCACAGCCCTGCTCTTGCTGCTTGCTGGCAGCCTCAGCCAGCCCTCTGGTTCCCTCCACCCAGCTTCATCCTCTTTCTCCTTCATGAGGTTTCTGGAGAGGTCCCTCTCCATACGTGTGTCTGTTCTGGGGAGATCATTCTCCCACCCTTGTATGTATGTAAATGTAGTGTAACAAACTGTACACCAGATTATAGGAGACTTCAGGTCCCACATGGGCTTCCCCCAGACTTTACTTTCAATTCCTGGCAACTGAAAGTACTTTTGAAAGAAGAGTTTTTGCCCTAGAGATTTGCCACAAGGTGTTGCCGGTAGTTAATTCTGTTTCTCCTCCATCCTGCCTCCCTAGCTGAGGTCTTAGAGACTTAATTTCCTCGCTGTTATCAACTAAACACACATCTGCTTTCTGATTCACTTAAGATGATTTTTAAATCAAGCTGGTGCTGCACATGATTCTTTCTAATTGGTACACTCTGACTTATCACCTTGGAGAAATCCTAGCCATGCCCTAAATCCTGATGATTAAATCAGCCTCTTAATAATATCCCAAATCACTTCTATGCAGGTGTACAATAATAATTTTATGAGGCAGTTTCTTGGCTGCAGAAAGGTGCAGGAGAGGTGTGAGCCTTTCTCAGAGCATATTGCTCTTTTTAACGCCAACCAAGAACCGTCTTGTCACTGAGGCATTGCTGTATGGTGCCAAGGGGTCTGCCTTCCTATCCGCCCCTTGCCAGCTGTTAAAATATCTTCTTTCTTATCACTCCATTCTGGCCAATTTAGCGACCTTCCTCAGGAAACCAGCTGTCTGGTTGTGCACTGAGCACACCACGTTATGCTTGCGTACCCGGGCACAGCTCCCTTGGCTCATTCACATCATCTTGAAGTGGGATTTGGAAAATCACTGAACCTGCTGTTCCACAGTACCTCTGTATACATGGCGATGGTGGCATCTCGTCTCTCCTTGATTTGACACTGTTCTGGATGACAGTACTTAAAAGGAAGTTTTTAGGTTTTCCCTTTCATCAGGGGAACACAGTGAGCTCTCTCTTGCATGTTGCCGCAGCAAAGTTCATCTCTGAGATAATGCTCTGTCCTGTGAGGAGAGGCTGGTGCCCAGACCAGGCACGTGAAACGTTGTCTCAGCGTGGCACTGTCCATCCAATGTTAATATTTTCTGCGATCCATCATCCCAGCGTGGAGCTTTCTATCGGTTGGGGAGGGGKGGAAGAGGAAGAAGATCAAGGGATAGGTGGAGATTATCTCACTACCCTTTTGTCTTCCCTCTTGTGAACCCTATGGGCCGAAGCTCCATGTAAATCCCTTCTTGCTGAACCCAACCCAGAAACTGGGGCGCTACTTGCCACAGCCACAGGTCAAGTTGTTCTACGCTGGGACAGCTCTTCTTGAGATGCAGCTGGAAGGAGCACAACGAAACAACAATACATGGTGACACAGCAGAGGAAACAGTAGTGCCGGCACACTGGCAGCCTAAATGTTGTCAAATGTTCCTCCTCTTCTACTCCCTGTCCCGAAATGGCAGTTCAGCTGGAGCAAACTGAAGAAGACACAGGATAAATGCTCACACACACACACAGACAGCTGTGTTCGGTAACGGCTGTCGGGACGTGCTCATTGCCGACTTGCTGCCAAGGTAAAGCTGGAGGAAACAGTGACAGCTAAGAGGCAGCAGTGCTTTCAGATCAGGCAATTTAGATGCTGCCGTGGTGCCCACTCACAGAGGCTTTACTTTCTGCTAATGGGAGACATTCTGAATGGGATAAATCCCTCTCTTAATCCACTCCCACGCCCTCATAAATTCATGGCAGCTGATGGGCATCTTTTGTTCTAATGACTTTGGTCCTCCRATGACTTCTTCTTTACCCGCATGCCCTTTGGATTTAAACTACATTAACCAGAGGTGTACTTGCCTGCATGTCAGTCAGCTCTTATGTGTTTTAACTAAGGAATAGCACAGTTGAGTTCACACATTTGTTAAGTGATTTATGAAATTACAGACAGATTTGTTCAGATAACTTTAATGGATTTTATTAGCACAGCACTAATAATTTAGCGTTTTGACAGAAAGAAAAGAGACAGCTCCTTCAGGCACCTTCAACCTAATTTCTCTTGGGTCATAGGACAGAGTGCAGCAACCCACATACTCTGCTCAGGCCTCACCTTGAAGAGAGAAAGGAAAGCATGGTTGGGCAGGTGTGTAACCCTTGGAAACCCATGCCCAGATTTCAGTGTGGCTGTGCTGGCAATGGCTTTCTTATCAGCCTAGATCTAGGTAATGGGTCAGTCAAGGAATATCTACTTACTCCCACCTCTGTTTTCCTTAAATCTCTGCAACATTTTAATTCAAAACTTGGCAGACAGTTATGACTTAGAATGTTTTTTTAATGCAGTTGCCATTTCCTGGTCAACAACCATTCATCAGCAAAGAGAAGGTCATGTCCATCTGACATTACTGTTTTGCATCAGAACAGGAGTGCCCAGCCTCGTTTCTCATTAAGGGCAAGGTCAGCACAGCGAGGGTGCATGCTTTGCTGTCAGGAGTCCTGGATTGGGTTCCCTTCCCTTACTGGTTCCTTTCTCCTGGCTCATCGTGACAAAAGCAGCGTCATAACATCTGGACCTCTGATAAAGATGTTTTGAAATGAGCAGGTGTGAGGATATCCACCTCTGCTATCGGGGTGAGCCTCAGTTTTCCCACTGTTGTAACTGGGGTTACAAATGAAAGCTCTGCAGTGCTGTAGGTTTAACAAACACAACGGTGTGGTGAYGTTTAAAGCACAAATGTTCCAGAGCAACCAGATATAGAGTCAGGTTTGGGTCCTGACCAGATATGGTGTGAGCACCACAGGAAGGCTCTGTATTAAAAGTAAACCCTCTTAGCTGAATGATCAGAGAGTAATCACCTTTTGTAGTCTATAAAAGTAGGTTTATAAACAGGTAAGACCTCTACAAAGTATAAACAACATCAGAATGCAACCTCATTACTGGTTACCTTGGTAAGTGCTGTGCAGCGCAAAGCTCTTCAAGAGAGAGATTCTGAGAAGAAGAAATGATGCAGCCAAAAAATTATCTTCTAGGCTCATAGCCCACTGCTGCCTGTCAGTCACCAGACAAATTCTTCCTCAGGACGGTTTCCTTTGCCAAAGGGAGCAGTGCTGTTTTCTGTGATACGCAGTTTCAAAAATGCAGGTTTCTTGTTTGTCGGCTCAAGCTGTAGTTGTGCTTTTGTCCCTTCACTTGGGATATCGTGTCTAGTTGCTGGCTTATTGGTGCAAATCAGGTGCCAGAGGACAGTAAAGTTTGATTTGATGGTGTAAGTAATTCCGTAGGAATAAAAATGCTTGCAGGAATATGACAGCACCTTCCGTCTGCAAGCAGCAATGTTAGGTTCCAGCAAGGCTAAAAATACATCGTATTTMCCCAAATGTAAAGCAATGGATTAATTTTCAAGCATATTTGTGAACAGTCGGAAGTCTCTGCCTATCACAGAGAAAAGACGCAGCCTGTATCTGAATGCCTAGGTCCTGCTGGATTCCTTCAAGCCCTGTGGAACAGCGTCAAAGGGGGAAATTGGCACCAATTATTYGGTTGGTTTTTTGTGTCCTGCCTCCACATAATGCAGTGGTTCTTTTACCAATGAGCCTACAGGAGCCTGGTAGGAACTGCATTCTCATGATGCAGTGAAGGACCAAGGCACGAGGTCAGGGTACAGCAGGCTTGAAAAATGGGAAGCACTGGATGGGCATGTCATGGGAAGAGTCGTGGTTTGAAGAGATAGGACAGTGGGGAAAGAGGAGAAAGAGGGCCTAGAAGTGGCATATAGGCAAATTCTAGCTTGTTACTCTTAAATTGATCTATGTGGGACAACAAGCAAAAAGGGGTTGCTCTGTCAACCTTGCCCAAACTTTAGGCAAGCTGGCTGTGTAAGAAGAACAATGTACGGCTAAGGGGAAACTCATGCTGGTCCAGTTCACGGGCAGGTTGTGGGATGCTGTTTCTTCAGTTGCTCTTCCAATCATAAGCCAAGAACTAAGGATTGCATGTCCTTTACGCATATATTGTCACCATTGGGTCTGCTCTGCTGTTGGCTAAGCTTCACTCTGCCCATTTAACTTAAGCAGAGCTGATATGGAGCAAGTCTCAGAGAGTTTCCCTGTGGACCTACTCTGAGCCTTGAGTTTCTGTCCCCAGTGAAACAGGGCTCATTTACGGGCTTGAAACAAGAACGATACCAAGGAAAGTCCCTTTTCTGCCCCARCCCTCAGCTCCCCAAACTCTGTGGGCCACCCTGTTGGGCCTGAAAGCAGAGGAGATCCTACCAGCAGACTGATATGGCTGTGATATGTGCCATCCACCGAGGATGATGATCATGGTACTGCCACTGCTCTCCTCATGAAGTTCTTTAAAGGTGAAATGCTCAGTGTAGATAAATAAAATAAATAGTAACAGTGGTTATCTCAGTCACCCACTGTGTGGAGAATTGCTTGTGATGGTGTCCCATCACTTCATCTCTCAGCTTCACCATGCTTTTTAAGGTAACTTTGTTTTTAAAAAGCTAAAAATCATTTTCCTTTAATCTAGTTTTTTTGTCAACAGTGTAATGTAATCCAAGGGTGACTATATTAGCTTTGACATGAAAAATTCATGGCTGCAATGCCTTTCTCAAGGAAGAGGATGATGTAGATATTTATCACTGTAAAGGTACTAATATACTAATGGTTTTGATTTAAAATAGTGATATTTCAAGCACCTCACAGGAAAACAGAAGAGAACCAGTGTAGGAAGGAATGTGCTCAGCATCACGAATTGGATGCTTTGCTGGAATAACTCCTTTGACTTCAGTGACATCAGTGCTAACAACAGCTAAAATKTAGGCATGTGCAACCTAATTATTTTTCCTGGGGGCTAGGACTTAGTGACATTCTTATGATTTGGGGAAAGACAGTAGAGGAAAAAAAAGGGCTTTGTTGATCCATCCTGTGATAAAGATGTGCTAATAATTCAAGTTTATTTACTTACCAGCAGCACAYAGACTATTTCCTTTTCAACTCAAAAGGTGGTGTCATTAAACATCACTTTGCAACATTTTTCATTTCCACTTCATTGTTTTAATTTGTCTCACCTGTAAGTACTATGTGCCRTTTTCACTGCTTTGCCACTTCTCTGCGTCCCTTCTCTTCTGTGGATTTTTCTCTACTTCTGAAATGCTCCCCATAAAACTGGAAGTTCAGCATGGACTGATACAGATAGCCCACTCAACTTGATTTCCTCTATAACTGCTTGCCCATTTTCCCCCAGTATCTCATGGTAAGGACAACAGCTGTAAGATAAACACACAGTAGTCTGTTTCCTCATGCCCCAACCCTGTGCCCATACCCCTGACCTCATCTGTGGACCAGTCCTGCTCCCYCCACCGCTATTTCGATGCCAGCTGCTCCCTTTCAGGCTGCCTTTTGCTCCCTGCGGGGTGCTGGCAGCCRGGCTGGTTCTTCTCTGCTGTAATACAACATTGCACGGTCCAACACCCAGTGGCACCATCCTCCTCTGACTGTGGGCCATGGAGCTTCACCTGCTTTTGAGGAGCACAGTTGCCCGCCTCCCCTCCCCAGCTGGCCTTCATCTTTCTGGAAGGGCATTAGTGTTGTGTCCCTTCCTGCTGTGGTTGTTGCAGCACACGATGCCTTCCCTCTTTGCAAGGGAGTTTTTGAGCTCAGAGCCACCGTGTTTTCTGTGCCTCTGTGGCTCGCTGGTGTCCATTGCCAGTGAGCTGTGGCAGAGAGCACCTGGTAAGGGCTGGAGACGGGGTCCCCTTTTCTTGTAATCTTACCTCTGCTGAGAAATGTCTTTGGTTAAGACTAGACTTCGCCTTAGTGAGGTAGGGACTGTAAATAACAGCGCACATTTGTGATTTTCCTTGATGTGACCTTGTGCAAGGGCCACCTAGAAGACCAGTATAGATRCACAATGACTGGCGCTGTTAGTGCCCAGCAGGGAGGCTCATGCTGCTTAAAGGCATGCTCATGTTGCATGTTAGCAGAGTTGTGTTTGGCACTCAGACAGTATGGGTTTTTTTCAGGAAAAGTGTGAAAAAATGCGTTGGTGTATTTTCCTGTGAAGTCCTTCTACTCTGCACAGAGCTGAATGTCTTCCTTTCACTAGGATGAACCTGGTAACACCTCCTAGTCAGAGGGTTGTAATGTCAGTGTGGAGTGAGAGCAAAATAGTGGTGGTATTTTATTTTAGTCAGAGGACTCTGCAAGCTGCTGACAGTGCATGGACCTCCCTCCAACCTGCCTCATTCTGACTTGAAAGCTGCCACCTACCCCTTTGCTCTTGGGGTCACACTCCCGGAGCTTGTACCCTGCCCCATGTCTTTCTGCTCCCTGCATCCTTGTTCTTGTTGAACAGGAGAAATACATTCTGTCCAGGCACCTTGTCTTTGTGTTCTGTCTTACCTCTCTTTTCCTAGGATAACTTCAGATCTTCCCACGCTCTCCTTCTCCTCTGTGCTATTTGTTCACGTCTGTTGATACTCATGTGTCTCTTGCTCCATCGTTCCTCTATATGTTTTAATTAGGATGTCCAGCACAGCTTTAGTTCCTTTAATTTAATAATCTTTTATCTTGCTCTTCATTCCTCTTTCTCAGAACCTCATTTCTTGCTGTATTAAGTTCATTCCTCTTGTTGGTTCTTCAGCTGTTAACAAAATGAGGTATAATGAGCATCTATCAAGATCCATTTTCCATTTACCCATGAAACCGTTATGATCACTTTTGATTAAAATACAGATGGGCCTGAATGGAGCCGAGGAATAATTAAAATGAAAGAAAACTCACCTCAAGGCTTGTTTAAAATTTCATCTGAATCCAATTCTGTATTTCCGTAACTTTACCCCATGTCTACATTCTGTTCTCTTTTCTAATCCACAAATCTCTTTGGTATTAGGAATTCACAGGCCATTTGTCTTACATTACCTGTAGTGCTAGGATAAAGCTGAAATATGTAAGTCTCAATTTACCTTCCTAGAACTGAAAGATTAGTCATCTGTAAGCAGTCAATTATGTTGATTACAGTGATCACTAAACCAGCCGCATCCTCATCTTACTTGCTCTGTTTTAGAACGGGAAATGATCGCATCAGTTTCATTTCTGCTGCATGTTCTCACTCTCTGTCTCTCTCMCTTTTTTCCTTCTAATTTACTTTTATTTTGAACTGAAAATGAAGCATCAGAGATTATCTATAGAATACAGCCACTAAACATAAGGTACAACCACCCTTACAGAAAGAGCAGTCTGGCTGAACACGGAATGTTTCTCCTCTACCCTAGTGTACCCAAACCAAAGAGATTCATTATAACTCCTTGATAGGTAGGTTTGTATCATCCTCCTTTTGCTCATTTTTCTTCTTATTATTTTCCCCACCCCAGATGCAACACAATCCATCCAGCACATCCCGGACAGATCATCATCTTTTAAGGATGACTTCCCTACCGCACTTAGTGACAGGTGAAGTCATTTCCTTGCAGCTATGCATCTGAGAGGCGGAGGGACAAGAGGGATTGGACCAAGTGCTCCAAACTGCAGAGATTTCTCTTTATGTCAGACATCATAAGTGTGTGGTACATTCGCTGACTGCCAACGTTACTGCCAGCATTGATCCTCTTTGGAAATTCCATATTAAATTGCCTTTCAAAGGCGTAATGGGGAGGTGGGTGCTGTTTCTGAAAGGGCAAGGTTTCTTYTTCTGTATGGTCTGCCTTGTAGCATCCATGTAATACCATTACAAATTCCCCTACTCTAAACTCTGAACAAGGAGGAGCTAGACATGTGTTTAACTCTTCCTTCCTTCTTTTGCTCTCAATTTTCAGACCAAAAATGTATCTTTTCCCTTATTTAAACTTCAGCTGCAAGTACATATCAGATCGCTGGAACCGAGGAATCCACGATTCTAGTATTCCCATTTCCCTGCGCGCTTCTGGCTGTCAGAGCTGCTAAGCGTGAATGATGTTGAGCTGTCCAGGTTCGCAAGTAGACTTCACCTCTGGCTTTCTTCACTGAGACTCTGCAAACTCTCTTCGCTTGAAGACCTGTGCGATAAGGAGTCTGATCTCTGTTATCTGCTCAAAGTGAAACATTTCTTTATCTCTCCTATGTAGCTTTATGTAGAATAGTTCCTCAAAAAACATATTCCTCTCTAAGTATTTTTCCCCACGTTATACTTAACTGTTAATTGATTGTTCCCTAGAAATTGGCTAACTGTGATGACAAAAACACTAGGTAATAGGGAGCGTGTCCCCGTGCTGCCAAACACTGGCAATTGTGGCCCTTTGTCTGTGTCTGTAGGTTCATGGAGGTTATCTCTGTCTTCCTGGTGGAGGGAGGTGCATCTGGCTGATGATACTTGTGAGATGGCTTGTGGATGCACTTGACAGGCAATACCTGAGCTGATAGGTTTGGATGCTGCAACTCGTTCCCAAAGAGCCTGACTGTTGTGGGCTATGGAGAAATCTTTGTTAGGGGATGCTGCAGCCTGGGGGAGAGGAGCAAGACTCGGGAGCTGTTAAAGCTGAAGGACAGGAGGTCTGAGCTCTGCTCCGATGTTGGTGGCACAAATCTGTCCAGTGCGGGACATGAAGCGTGGGCCTCTCTCACTTGACTCCCACACTACATGAAGCACAAGAGAGGTTGTCCGCACAGATGGAGGACAGAGGGTTGCCCAAAAGCTTGCCACAGGAGCCACACTGCCCTTTGTCTGCTCCAGCGTGCAGGCAGGATGCGTGCAGGCAGCCCAGGTATGCCTGTGTCAAATGTTACTGCACGGTATCGGCAGCGTGTGGCACCTTCTCCTGCGGCTGGGCTGCGGGGAGCAGTGCTGCAGCTGGCCCGGCAGGCAGCCCTGGCCTCTGCCCTTCAGGAGAAGGAGAGGTTTCCAACAGCTGGCTGACTGAGCTTATGTCTGTCCCGGCATCCCTCCGTAGCTGTCCTCCTCATAGTGCGGGGGAGGGAAGAGTGAAGGGGAGGTACTGACTCTGCTGTTGGGGAATGCAATGTCTCTGTTGCTGGGGAATGCAATTTCCTGGTTCCTTCTGTACTCATCAGGCACAGATTATTTCTGCCTTCAGCTTTAATGAAGAAACAATGTCAAGAGACAGCACTGGTAAACCCAATCTAGCATCATCACCTTGCAGGTACGGGCAAAATCAGCTATACTACCGTGCTAGTATTTAACTAAGCAGGGTCCTTTCAGAATGAATGCAGTGTGACTGAGCAGCAAGTTCACCATTTAAAGTGAAAATCGACACTTCCCAGCAGTGAGGTAGATCATTAAACATTTTGTTGCATGAGCCAGCATCACTTTTCTAAAAAAAAGGTGTCGGGATGTTCAGCCAAATGAGCAATTCAGTTGGCTTAACTTTCCTGACCGCTTTCTAATTTGGTTTTAATGAAGATATAATTAAGAGGTAATGTCAGTAGAGCAGAACATTGTTACAGGATAATGGTCTCCTGCTGCTGCATAAATGGTAAATGCAGAAAATACAGAAGGAAAGCCGGAATGTTTATTTTCAAAGCAGGAGGCATTGATCCTGGGACACTCTTCTGTTTTGATACCTTTATTTCAATTTTGTCAGAAGAATGAGGGGCAGCAGATTCAATCCGTTTTGGCCTGCTCCTGCTTCGCAGGAGTGGGAGGAAAACTCTCAAGGTGGCTCTGCTGCAGTGGGAATGCGCTGCTGCTAATGGCAGCTCATGGGTTAGACTCGCAATTGCTCACTTTAACCTGATTGTCCGATGGCATTCGTGCTGCCATTGGGAATGCAGCAATTGAGAGCTTCAGTCAATCGGCACTATAGAATAACTTAGCCATGATAGTACTGTTTATGAAAGTGAACCTCCTTTCCGAAACCAGCCTTTTTATTTTTTGACTGGCTGGATCGTATGATGTTCGTCTTTTCTGGTGAATAACATCTGCCTTCCAGCATTGCAATAGCAGAAATAAGGATTTTATGTTCCAGCCCATATCGTTCACCTCCATTGCAATTCAGGCTGCAAAATTATTTCCATTCTGAACTTCAGTTCYCATTTTTCTTTTAAGTTTTGCAAAACTTCTTTGGGGAGAAATTCTGTTCCCAGGCATTTAAGCCAAGTAATAGCTTTAACAGTTTTTTGCATCATGAAGGCTGACAAGATATACTATCTCCTAAAGCTAAGACTGTTTTTTCAGGCAGAAAACTGCATGAAATAACTGCAAATGAGACTTATGCTAAAATATGGATAAATCTTGGAAGTTAAAACTTCCTGTGAAATTAGTACTTGCTGAAGAGAACTGCCTTTGTTCTGTCTGAAATATTTGGTATGTTGAATTTGCAAACTAATGACAATTTAGAGCACACAGAGTAAATCTTAAATCTTCCAGGACGCCCGAGGAATAATACCTCTTATATGGTGCTCTTCATCAATAGCTTGCAAAGCATTTTATGCTGATCAGAATGAGGGCTAGCCAGATACGGGTTCATTTAAAAAAATCCAGGGTTTTTCCATTCTGAAGTAGAAGCAAATCCAGCCTTTCAAAAATGCTAATAAAAACCAAGAGACAGTTAGCACACTATATGTTAAGCACATCCAAGCTGAGGGGGATTTCCAGAGTAGGCCTTGCATTTAAACGTGCCCTAACTACTGTGTTGCTTGCAGTCATTTAGTCATTTTGCTCTTGCCTAGGAAGATGTTCACACTGACAGGGACGAGATGGGCTCTATGGGTTTGTGGCCAAGGAGTTGGCTGGAAGATGCAAGCTGTGCTTCCGAATCTGTCTTTTGGCTCATGCAAGTTTGATCTGGGTCTGTCATCTTCTGCAAGAGGATATGCTGCCCCTTCATCCATCCCAGTGACGTTGTGGAGGGCAGATGCTCTTCACCTGCTTCTCCTTTGTGAATTACAACACTTACCAACTCCCTGTTGCCTTGCATGGAGCACCAAGCAGTTGTTTTCCGTGAACTCCTCCACAGCTGAGGTAGAGCACTCTCTCTGATGAAATGGGACATCTCCCTCTGGACCAGAGAAACTTGCCTGCCACACAGAAATTGTTATGACAGATACATTCCTAGGAAAGGCTTGTTTTGTCATATCACCATTTTACAGCCAGAAGAAACTATTTTACCAACCAGCCAACCCCAAAGTCAGGATCTTAGTATCTCAGACACGAAAGACAAGACATCATAAGCTAAGGTGAAACCAGTGGCAGAGCTGGGCGTAAGACATGAACGTTCAGTGTCTTGTGCTTTCAGCACATTGCTTTACCCTTGACTGTGGAGAGAAATTGCAGTATTAAAAGCAGTGAGTGTTTTCAGAGATAATGCTGTGAATCTGGAAGACTACATGAATATAAGTGTCATGGGGCTGCATTTACATTAGGGTCACCCAGTCAGAATTTGGCTTATGGTGTGTCATGCAGTTTTGCATCTCTGCAGGTTGCGCCCCTTGTAGTCCCCATCATTTAGCTGTTGATATGGTCAAAGGAAGCTGGAAAAATCACATGCAGGAGTGTCACATCCCGCCTGTGTGGAGGGAGAGGTGACTCAGATTCGTAAATTCCCTCGGTATGGATTAAGGTGAAACGACACTCAAGGTCTGTACATAAACAAAGACTTYTACTCCATAGCTAGGCTCATTGGTAAATAATTGGGTAGCAGAAAAGCTTATTGCTCACCACTGCTGTGGGAGTTTATGCCTTGYRTTACTTACTAGGAAAAGGGAAAAGAATAAAAGAAAGAGAGAAGGGGAGAGAGAGAGAGATCACCAGTCCAGGTTCCAGCATTGGTCCAGCCAACGGGGGTCTCTGGTCCGTAGGAGCGCTCCTTCAAAAGTTCCCACAAGTTCCCAAAAAAGTTTTCCCCATGGCACTTGCCTTCCCCTTTTATGTCTGCTGTTCACTTTCAAACTGCCCCTCTGCTACGCTGGCAGTTTAGCTCAGAGAGTTTTGCTTCTATTGGTTCTTGTGTGCCCCRTCTTCRCTTAAAGTCACAGTGTCCTTTATTTTTACTGCGCATATTCAGTGGGGAAGGGGCTTTGCTGGGTAGGGGGCTTTTCCTGCTGGTGGGTGGGGTTTTTAGTATGCTAATTAGGATAGTTCACCTGTAGTTCAACGAGTTGTTTCTTTGGTTTCATCAGCGGTTCTTGTTCTCTTAGCGCTTATCTTGGTACTCCCTTATTTGGCCGACTTATGGTGTCATCATGTTTCTTCCCCCAAGGCCATACCCAGTTAACCCTCTACTGAGGAGCCTTCCTGGGATTCACCATCCCCAAGTCTTGCGAGTGTTTGAGACATTCCTCGGACAGGCTCAGGGGATCTCCACCCCCTGCTCCCTTATCGAGTTTTGTCTCCTGTCGTTGTGCACCCTCTTCTGAGAAAACAGTTCTTTGTTCCAGGGGGTTACAAGTTAGCCTTGGTGTTAGCTGCCGGTTGGTCTCCTACAAGGAGTTGTGTTTGTGTAAAGTTATACTCGCACAGCCAAAGCAAATGTTAGAAAGCGAAAGGGACCCAGAGTAACAGGATTCCTTTGTCCTGAGCTGGCTCCTGCTGAGACACGGGAGAGGGTCACCTCCCCCAAACTGAGCCACTCCTCTACCAGCTCAATTTAAAAGCTCCTGGGGACAGCAGGAGGCTATTGTCCAGCTGGAAGCTGCTGGGAGGCCACCTATTTCCTTCCAAGAAAATGCCTCATGCGGCTTACCTGTGGTGTCAGGAGCTGAAGGAAATCATGCAGGACTTTCCTATACTTCCTGGGGTGAGAGCATCGTACTTTGGATGCTCTTTATACTCCTGGGTGAGGAAGACACCCTTCTCCCCAAAACATGGCTTCTGACACCTCTCCGGAGGGCACAAGGTACCAATGCTCTGGGTCAGTCCCTCTGAGGAGGACATGTGCATCCTTGCCCAGCTGGGTGCTCCTTGCCCAGCTGAGAGAGGAGGACGGTGGATCCAAAGGGAGAAATCTCTGCCCGAGGGACGGTGCAAACAGTGGGAGGGAGTCAGTCGCTGTAATGCAAAGGGCACCTGAGGCTCCTCTCCCACTTTTCTCAGGCCCCTGCAGAGAGGCGGCCATGGCGTACTGGGGGCAGGCAGGGGGCAGCTGCGATGCCCCTGGTGCTGTGGGCACCCCAAGAGGTCCAGTAGCTCAGAGAGGTGAGGAAATGGCCAGAGCAGCTGCCTGGGCCGTCCTCAGCCACCCAGGCAAACCCTGAGGCTGCGGCAGGGACCAGAGCAGCCCTGCAGCGCTGGCCTTAGCACGAGCAGCAAGGGGCGAGCTCTGCCTGGTCCCTAAACCACTGTGCCTTCGGGATGTGCTCTCTGCTTCACTACACCACCAAAGGGCTGTCACCAAAACAGATTTACGGGGCTGTCTGCTGGAAAGTAAAGCTGGGGAGGGAAGAGCAAGGAGCAACACATTTCCCTTTAAATGAATAGGAAACTCTCAAGGCTTCCCCTCACCCTGTGGGAACATTTAACTTTCCAGTGAACAGCACTATAAATTTCACCTATTGGTAGAAGTAAAGATGTTTTATGGTTGTCCAGACTGAGCTATGATTGACTTAAAGTCTAACAAATCATTCCCTTGCTCTCCTCCCACTGGCCTTTTAACCACGCTACACACAGCACCCGCTTTTCCTTTAAAGATAACCAGGGTGGGAGGGAACAGCTGTCACCAGCACCTAATGAATGAATTTTGAGCCATCCTATAATTTCCCTCTGCTTGGCCATAAGGACACGAGGAAAACAAGCAGAGCAGAAAACCTCTGGCAAGAAGCAGGCTGAGCTGTGCTCCTGAGCATCACGCCCGTGCCGTCAGGAGACGGACCGCTCCATGGGAAGCTGAAGCAGCTGCTTCCTCAGTAAGGTGTGGGGTGCTGGAGGAAGGGATGAGGAGTCAGCGGGAGCCTCGCCATGAAGGGCTTTTTGACAAAAGCTGCTACGCAACGCTGCATGTTGTGGTGGAGGGGACACAGTGGAGTATTTCCAGTGAGAGATGGTGCATTTGTACCAAATCAGTATGCATGCTGTTTTCTCTGTTGGAATATTGTCATTGTCCTTTATTACATTAAAGGGGAACATCTTTATCTCATGGTGATTTGGGTGGGATGTGACATTGCCTAACGTAAAAGGGGCCTGTAATATCAAGGAGACAACCGTGAAATAACATATTACACACTGAATTGAACAGCAGGCTCATTTACATTCCTTTAATTTGGAAATATGAGCATTCAGAAACCCTCTTCTCCACTTGCATTCCCTTATTTGGGAAACATGTAAATTACATTTATGATAATTTCGCATTTAACTGGTACAAGCATTGCAAATTCCAGAAGCAAATGTTTCAAAATAGACAGGAGCTGTGCCAGCTTCCTTTGCAAACGCATGTGGTAAAAGCCACCTCTGCTTACGACTCCGAACACAGCGTCTCCAGCTTCTGGACCTGCGCTTGCAAACACGTGTAAAGGAGACGGGACGGCTGGGGTGAGGCTTGTAGGGCTGGACCTTTTGTCCCAATTATGGTGTATGTTTATCGCGTGTGGCAGATGGATTTAATTAATAAACTGGGTGTATCACCTCTTCTGTTGTGTGTGGAGTCATTTTTTGCAGCCTATGAGATCCCAGAACCRCCGATGAGAATGACAACAAAGGACCTTTTAGATCAGCTGTGCTCGAACGATGCTGGGAGGCCTCTTCTACAGTAATCCCACTGCTACGTTTTCCAGTCTCACCTTGGAAACCTTCTACCAACAGTGACTTGTGTTCAGTTGCTCGCCGGACAGCTTATTCTATTGCCTGTGTAATAGCCCTTATTAAGTCATTTCTCTTGTATCTAAATGGGATTGTTCCACTTTTAATTCGAGACCCTTTTACCATCTCTGCTGCAGGGAAAGTCCATCCTAATGGCACACAAATACTAGCGTTTGTCCTGGCGCTAGCTGGGGCTCCCTCCTGCCCTGTGAATTGCTTTCCACCACACCCATCACCTCCAGTTCCCTTCAGCATACCCGCTGCCCATCCTTAAGTCCTCTGCCACTTTTCAGTGTCCTTTTTAGAAAGTGAAGCTTAAAAATGCATGCTGGGCTCCAGCTCCAGCCTTACCCAGACTGCATAATGCTGCACTCTTCACTCCCTTTTTGCCACGCGACAGATGCCTCTTTACTCCATGCACCCTGGGATAGCGATTGCTCTCCTCACAATGTGAGCTCTTACGCTCTTCATTACCCACTACAACCCCAAGGTCTTTTCCTATATTAATGTTTTCTAAATATCTGTGTTGATTGTTGTTATTTCTCTCCAGGTGCATTACTGTCACATTCGTCAATATTAAATAAATTTCATTTTGTTGACATCTTCCCGTGACTCAGAACCTGCCAGATAATTCTGCAATGGGGATTTACTATCCCTTTTCACCTATTCATTTTATATTTTATTGCTTTCAGTGCTAGCAAGGTTAAACACAATGTTGCCTCATATAGATCAAATGTCCAGAGTACAGAGGGGAATAAAAATATTTGGATAAATAATTGAAAGTTGAAAGTAGGATTTTTTTAGAAAAGCAAGAAAAATACAATCTTTTCTCATGAAATATAAAACTTGTATTTAAAATTTTCCCCCTTGCCCAAACTTGAAAAAAAAGAGAGAAGGTAAAGAAACAAAACCTAATATCTTCTTCTTCAAAAAAAGTTGGAAATCTTTGTCAAACCTAAACTTTTATGTGAGCATTTTCATCTGAGCTATACAGCCATTGGGGGCAAAGGTGTTCTGAGTAATTCTGACAAAGGCTGTGAGAAGGCAATACCTGCCTTTTTTTCTGCCTGTTTCACAGAAGGGACAGTACAGAAATCATTGCTCTGAATAACAGTTCATCCCCTTCCAGGAGCGCTCTGAAACATTTGCCTGAAGCTAATCAGGGACCGTGGCTCAATGGGCTTCCATGTGTCTTTGCTGTGTGGAGCAGGGACTGAAGCAAGCACATGCTGCAGAGCCTCAGTCAACAGTAGTCCCTTGAGCAAAATTTTACTTTAAAAAACCCAAAACCCAAAACAGCAATAACAAAAAAATCAAAACACCCAAAATATGTCTGAAAACCAGAAATATTAGCATACTCATTTCTTGACATTGTCAATAGCCTTTGATATATTTATGAGTAATTTCCTACAGAAACTTGTACAGATCAAAGAGAAAGTACATGGGGGGAATCCCATCTATAATAAGAAAGGCACAACTAAATAGAGGTCTAGTTACATGAAGAAAGACCTCATTGCTCAGAGACCCAAGACGATGAGCTGAGCTCAGAGGAGCAAACGAGGATCTCATGCCATTCCTCAGCCATACTCACTTTACAAATCATCTGTCATGCACTGTGCACTGAAGCCCTGTCAAAACAAGTACCTGCTACTGCATGAAGGTGAAAGAAGCTCTGGGCATATGTTGTCCATCAGGGGCTGCTGGTGCTTCTGAAATGGCGTCAGGCTATGTCTGCTGTTTGGCACTAAAATAATCCTGACTTTTTTTATGGAGATCCAAAGATAATACCATTTGATGTTCCCTGTGGAAGGCTGACTTCCAGAAGCCATTACTAGCTCAAATATGGCAAATATTTTGAAGTTTCGTTAACTTTCTTAGTAAGTCTGCCTTGTACCTGTGTTGCTCATTCCCAGTGGGTTTGAGGAACATTGGTTTAGGTTACCCCTGAGGCAAAGATGGGTTCAGGAGGGGAACCCAAACAGGACTCCCTGATTACGTAAGATTTGCTCTGACAGATTCATTTTCAGTAATTGCATCTGCACACCTGATTTAGGACTCCTCAGCAGACAGTAGTGGAAGCTTATTTCTTTGAAAGTAAATACCCAGCAGCCAGGACTGTAACAGATGTTACAGATGGGACCAGTAATTCACTTAACTGTGTCTCAAAACCCCTCTTTTCTATACATTTCTCCTCAATATTCTCCTGGGCAATCACTAGCCCTGCTAAATTTGTGGTACTCATTTAATTCCCTGACATGTTCTTATTTTTTTAAGCTTTATTTTCAGCTATTGAAGCACAAGAAATTGCTTTTGGCCTCAAGCCTTGCTTTCCAGAGAGGTGACAAGAGACTCCACTCCCGGTAACTTAAAGGGAATGCTTCTCGCTTTGGCGTGAACAGCTCTGAGGGCGTTTCTGAGCCCACCTGCGCTTTTCCACACCGGTCCGTGCTCCAGCAGATGCAAATCTTTTCCTGCTCTGCCAGTGGGGGGCACAGCGCTCAGACCAAGCCCTCGCGATAAAGAAGTAACTTTCTTTGAGATGAAAGGCTTGGGTTCAGGCACAGTCAACACATCCCTCTGCCCTAGGGCTTCTTAATTTATCTCTCTCTGCAAAACCACCACCCAGCAAGCAGTTAGTTACAGCGTGGATAAATTGCCTGCAAGAAAGGAGTGGAGCCCAGCTCTCCTGGCCCAGAGACGGGGAGGGCAAGCGGGACCTGTGCCGAGAGCAAGCACCCCGGGACGGCCCATGGTGGGGGGAGAGGCACCTCTTAGCTGTGGCAGGTCAGACTGCGATGGGGGTGCATGGGCAACAGGTGGGACTCCACCAAGGGGTGGCCCCATGGCACAACCCCCTGTCATCACGGTCTGCAAGCTGTCACCTAGCTGTTGGTTACATGGGGCTTCTCCCCAGGTTTGGAAACTTCTTCCCAGTTTGTCTTTGGGTCTTACATCAGGGGGTCCCCCGAGCGCGGGGATCAGGCTGCAGGGGGTCAGGGTCGGGGACAGCCCTGGGAGGAGTCGCCCAGCGGGCACTGGTGCATCCTCTTTGGAAACAGGCCTGTGGTCATACAGCCCGTGGTCATACAGCCCATGGTCATACAGCCCGTGGCATTGCTTGGGTTAAATGGTAAGTGCTGCAGATGGTACCTCTCAGCGGGGGGATGTAGATGCACGTGTAGATGCCATGCACAAGTAGTCATTCTTTTCACGGCATTACATCAGAAATGTTACTGAAATCATTACAAATTATGTCTGCTGTAAAATCCTTTTTTCCTTTACCTAGTCTATAATTACAGCACCTCCAAAAAAAAAAGTGTATTGGATTTTTCTGTCATGATCTATGTTTAGGGCTTGGCAGGATTCAATTTTAATTTCAACTTCAATGATAACATTTTATTATCTGTGTTCTTTATTTATAGTTACATGCTGCTTATTTATATTGATGTAAATATTTTTTGACTTGCATCCAGGAAAGTGTTATTATCATTGGTTGAAAGAAAAGCAGCCTCCCTCTTTTGAATAGCTGGTGTGATTTCAGAGAGATGGGGGTCTACAGATTCATCTACCATCACAAAAGGTAGCCCTTAAACTAGACAGAAGAGAAGTGACAAATACATTACAAAACCCTTCCTGACAGAGCCTGTCCATGCTCTGTTTTCTTGGAATACTGCACAAGGTGGCAACATGAATCACAAGTAACATTCAACGTGAGTTTGGACAAGCTAGAAAATGATCTTTTTTCTTTAGAGAGGGGAGAAATATATTGTGCTATTAAAATTGTTTTAATTGTTTAATTGTTTTAATTTTTTAATTGTATTAATTTTATTAATTGTTTAATTGTTATTAAATTGTTTTAAGTATTTTGTGCATTTAGATAACCCAAGAAGATCCCATATGGAATATGAGCAAGTGTTAACAGAAAGATCATTAATCAAGTAATACACCTACTGGAAACAAAACCCACAACAGCTTAGAGAAAACAGACAAAAAGTTAGCCCATGGTTAGATAAGTAAGTGGATGTCAGTGCTGGAGCATTATTTCAGAGAGGAAGCAGCATGAGACTGTGGACAGCCATGGATCAGGCATTTCATCATCCAACTCTCCAGTACCCCAGGACCCCAGTACCAATCAGCTGATACCCAACCAGTGGAAAACGTTTCCTGAATTGAGGCTGCTTGCTGGAGAAAGAGAGCATGAGAGGACCCACCAGGAGGAAACCTCTGGTTTATCTAGGAGAATTAAACCCCGAGACTGCAGTGTGATCCACGTGGGCACGGAGACCAGGTTTCTGCTGACTCCAGTCAAGCTGAAAGATTTACCTGCACAGGAAAGCGGTGGGACGGCRGGCATGTCTTCTCCATTCCCCCACCCACAACGGCCACCTCCCTCCCCAGGTACGGAGCAAGGAGCTCCTTCCCCACCTTCTGCCCATGAGCAGGGCTGTGCAAAGCGGTGTTGCTGGGAACTCGAGTTGTTGCTCAGTAATGCTGAAAGCTGAGAAATACCATGTTGAAATTTTCATGCACGAAGGGAAAGGCTTAATTTTAAAAGGATGTATGATAACACAAAATAATTGGTCCCTACATGCAGGAAACATGGGAGTCTTTGGTTCAGAGCTGCAGAGCGGGGGAATGGGAGATGACTGCTCCCATCTTGATGCTGATATTTTTTGCTAAATGATTTGGCAGAGCAAATCAAAAAAGCCAAGGCTATAACTGTTTTCTGTTGCCACCCTAATGATCCTAAGTGCTCTGAGGAAATTGCCACTAAGCATTTTACCCAAAGTATTTGTGGAACAGGCCTTAAGTATTATTGATAATAAGAGAAGAACAGATATTAATGAGCATTTTCCCCAAGCTAGTGTACCACCGGAGAATTTACAAGTCCTAATGTGCACTAAATTTGAAAAGAACAATTTTAATTCCATCCTGGAGAGTATTTAAATCTTAAAGAAGATTACCGACTAAGTGAGTAGGGGATCTAAAGCACAATCGTCAGAGCTGAAACATCCTTTACCTCCCCACACAAAACCAACTAAGTCCATCAATCTCAAAGTTTTTGTTCAATACTCCATTGCCAGGAACTGTTTTCAAATTCAGATGAAGGGAAAAAACAACAACAATCCTAAATATATCATTAAAAACTCTGCATAGTAAATAAGGCAGACATTAGATCAGCTTAGGGTCCTTGATTTATGCCAGAGATGCAGCCATGCAGCAGCACGAGACAGTAGAGTGCTCCAGGACTTGTCTAACAAGTTGTTACATTTTTCCACATGCAATGAACAGCTCTATATCAAGTCAGAGGAGAAAGCAATCCTCTAAACCCTCCTCGTTTTACAGGTTTGGCAGGGATGCCTTTCAGATCAAGTTCAGTTCTTGGATAGGTCCAAATGAATAGGATTTTTTGGTCTGCCCTGAAATTTGGTGCATCTCACAGAGAGAGGGAAGCAGAAGGTGTGGGTTGGGGGAAGCAGGCAGGATGCATCAGTTTGAGGAGATGGTTCTCCCTATAACGGCTGCTCTTTTAGCATTATGTGCATGGGTGAATAAGTACAGACGTGTGTGAAGATCTGGGGAAACAAACCATGGTTTCTGAATAAGCTCAGTCTCTCAGCGTGTACTCTGCAGTGTCTTGACATCAGTTCACCTTTGATGACGCAATATGGGCAGCGATCCTCAGGAAAGCATCTGGCTGCCTTGGTAGGTAAATGAGTGGCAGCTGGGAAAAAATGGAGTTCACGTGGGGACAGAGGCATTGAAGGGCTTTCTGAGCTATTGATTTTTGCATGTGCTCAAGGGAGCGCAATGGGAAAACAGATTTTGTGTCAGCTCACGTTACCCAGAAATTTCTATAATTTGCCATCCAGCCCAGATGCTAGATTGATTGAACCTGGTTAACACTGCTTAATAACCAGCACAAACGATCTTTGAAGCAAATTATTAAACATTTGAGAAAAACCAGCTCCAAATCCTTGCTAAAGGGATTTGTATCTTAAGTTGCGACACAAAACATTTTGCGTGAATACTGAGAGGTATAATAGGAGAAAACCAGCGGTGACTGTCAGCTGGGATGGCAATTGCCCGGCTACATGGACCAGCTACGTAGCCCTTTCTACAGGTGAGTGTCACGTGCCAGCGGGGTGCTGGGGTTGCTCTTGTCCAGTTTTCCTCCTCTGCCCTCTGCACGGCCGGACCTCAGGCACCCTGAGCCGTTCAGCCGTTGGGTGGGCAGAGGACACAGCTCCCAGCTCCTCTTTCCCACATACCCCATGGGTTTTTTGCTCCTGTCCAACCTCCTCSTGCTCATACAGGCATTGCAGTTATTTTAATTTTGTAAGAACACCCATGATATTAAGATGTATTTCCCAGCCCCTGTATTCCTTGGATTCTGTACGTCTTTCCTTGCAAGCACGTACAGCCAGTACACAGGTTGCACTTGCTTTAGGGCCATACCTGCTTCTGCACATGGTGCTGTGCTCACTCCCTTGCTGATGCCTGTGAGTCAAAGGTCTTCTCAAAATACTCCATACAGAGGCGGGGGGCACAAGTTGGCAGTTAATAGCCCTTTTCACACAATTCTTCAAGAAACATCCGCACCCAGGGCCAATTCAAAACACGGCTCTGCCTCTCCGTGCATAGCTCTCCCTGCTGCTCGCTCAGCTCTAATTATTAGGACCTGATCGCTTCAGGAAAGATGAATGCATTGACGGGGTTTTTTTGTGTCCTGTTGTTCATGAATCATTGTTCCTGTCACACAATAACTGTAATTATTACTTTTCTGGACCTTTGGCTGATTGTCTTAGCAGAAGAGAAAAAAAAGCAGCAGAAAAGGCAGGGTGCAAAATCAGACATCTTGGAAATAAAAATAACCTCTTGCCTCTTGCTATTAGAATTGTTCCCTTTAGGTCAGAGCCCATATGCACGCACACGTGCACACATTGCTTCCTCTACCCTGCAGTGCCTAGGGTAGTTTGTCTAGTTTTAAATTGGCCAAAGTAGATGAAGGGTGGCAGAAGGTTATTTTTAATCTGYTAATGTGTTATGGGAGACTGTTGCGGCAACAAAGCAGAGGAAGTGGGGGAAGGCAGAGAGAAAATGTAAAATAAGTTTGTTTGAACTAAAGGAGCACATGATGTGAGAATTTCAAAGCTCCTGGTACCAGATTGTTATAGTAGCAAAAAAAGAACTTTTTTTTCCCCCTTTTCTTATTCCCTGAGAGGACATGTCCCTACGTAGAACACAGGAGTCTTGACTTGACTGAGTCTGTGGTAAAGGGATAAAGGAGAGCCTCATTACTGGACTTTTCCAGAAAGCTCCTGGCTGGTTACATAGCTCAGCATAACAAGGAGTGTCACCACTAATACACCGAGGAGCTATGGATTTTGCACCACACTGTTAGCCTGCCTGACCCTGGGAGATGGTGTGACCTGACCAGACAGGCAATCAGAGAACATCTTCTTCCCTGGGCAGCTGTCAGGTCCCTGTTATTTCTACTCCTTCCCCTTCAAAATATCAATTTATTYCTGCTTCTCATGCTTACTATGTCTTTTTTTCCTTTTTTTCTTCACTTTATGTAAGAGCATCCTTAGCAATTCAAGACAGGTCCAGCTGTGGTTAATTTGTCATGGAGAAAATAATA
The DNA here is from genome assembly GCA_035582835.1 of Phoebastria nigripes. NCBI lineage: Eukaryota > Metazoa > Chordata > Aves > Procellariiformes > Diomedeidae > Phoebastria > Phoebastria nigripes. The sequence goes on along the minus strand of JAYKAV010003487.1, from coordinate 1,105,079 downwards.
TCAAACGGAGCAGTGCTGGGGAAACAAACAACGCAGTGCAAAGCCTGCCCCTAATTGATTGATGAAATGAAAATTAGGGCTGCCTCAAGAAACAATTTCCATAGCAATGGGAATAGAGAGGAAGCTGTGCCGTGAATTGTGGGCGACCCGCCACAGCTCTTTGGCCTCTGAATTGCCGGGCGCATCGGTGGCAGCGAGGTGCCAGCCAGCGTGCCTGAGGCTCACACCAGCAGCGGGTGGTAGATGCGCCAGGTTAGTGCAGGACCGCTCTCCCACTGATGGACCCCCAGGGCAGGGCATTGCACCGGCTGTGTCCGTGGTTGAGCCCAGTTAGGGGGCTGTGAGCACAATGCTGCGCTGTAGGATGGAGATAAGCTTCCACCCCCAAAAAAGAAACAGWTGCCATGTTTTGTAGTCTTTTCCCTTTGCATTTCTTTTAGGTAAGAAACAAGATTATGCCTCAGCTTAAGTACTGATTGCTATCACTTCAAAGGGACTGACTTTCTTTTATTTTCTCTATAACAAAATCATCCAGGAGACTTCCAAGCAAGAGTTTTTCCCCTTCAGAAAAAGCTCTGCAGGTGCTGTGGGTAATAGGGGCACACTGGCAATTACTAAGATCACGTTCTTCGTTTTTGATGGTTAAGGTTGCTTGCTTCAAAAGCGACTAATGATATGGCGTATATCTAAAATTTTATTTGCTTGATTGGAGATGTCTTAAGGAAGGCTTGCTCTCAGCAAAGGAAGCCCACTGCAGGAGTCTCAGGGTGGGGAACCACACTCTCCCACATTGCCAGCTGCTTTTGGAAACCTTGGTCATGCATGTGTGTGTATAGCAAATTTGCGTGTACCTTTTTTTTGCCAGGCAGGCCAGAAAAAGCAAACTCAAGTTCCTGGCAGCTAAATCATGAACAAATGTTACTCTTAATTTGGTATAGTACAAAATTAGCAGTTAACAAATTATAATAGGCCTTAGAGAAAAAACAGCTCAAAGAGCAAAAAAACCCCTAATTCTGGACTTGAAGCTTGAGAAAACAAATGAATCCGTTTTCATAGCTGTCCATTGGGCACACCTTCGCTGAGCTGTATGTTTACCAAGGCTTAATTCCCGCTCTGTGATGGCTCGGTGCTGATGAGAATTCGGCACCTAGATAGGAGGAGCACACGGCACTGTAGCTGGCTTCACTTCTGTGCTTTAAACCCATACCCTGTTCAAAGCCAGAACGTACATTGCTGCTTTTGGCGATGTTTTGATTACTGGCTACGACCAAGACTGCACCAGAAGAAAAGAAGGGCAAGGCTGACGTGATTTCCTCCACGCTGCCTTTGTCTGGCTCATCTTTTTGAACAGCCGTTCCTGAAATAAGTGGAAAGACCGGTCACTAAAGAGCCTCTCTCATAATGAGTGGCCTCTTTGTTATTTTCACCGGTACCAGCAGTCTGGAGAACATTTAGAAGAAACTGTCTGAAGGGTAACAGTCTGAAGACAGAGAGAGAGAAATAAAGTCATGACATGTAATGCACCAATTGACCTGAAGATGGATTTGTCTCAAAGCAACATGACATATTTTTATCCATCTGAATTTATGGAAATAAATTTTACAGCACTGCTTTTCTGGGCAGACAAAAGTTAGCAGTCTCCGAGGAGCATRCCTATTTCAGGAATTTGGAAAAAGTTGAAGAGCCAGTGTATCAGACACACAACTTACAGGACAAAAACAAACTGGAGGGAAAGGGAATAAGCGGAAACAGAGCAGTGCTGAGGATGAAGTTGGTCATTCTACTGCTTGGCAAAAATTTCTACTTTTTTGCTAAATACCCTTTCAAAATCATCTGCTTTCTGGGTAAAACTGGAGCTTTCTATTGAAAAGCTATTGAAGTGTTGCTATGTTTGGAGCATTTTCTGATATTCAGCTTTCTAGTGTAGAAATTGAAATTTGCCAGGGAGGGAAAACATCCTCTGCTGTTGTTGTTGCTGTTGACAAGTTTTAGTAAGAAATCTCTCCTTACCTACCTTCACTGGGGAATGAAAATCTTGCACTTGATGCAAAGCTAGAGCAAAAGACAAACAAGGAGAATGATAAAATTAGACAAGTCAAAGCATCCTGATTTGTTTTTTATCTACTCTTTGGTACTTTCTCTTCTTAGCTTCTTGTCTGTTTTTTTCCTACTTTTCAGGGCTCTTCTTTTAGGCTCTCGGCTTTTTGTACAGGGATTGCTATTGAGTTTTCACACAGGTTAGCATGTTGTGGGCTTGACTGGCAGAGGGTTAAGGATTACGGCATATGCCAGTCACTGCAGACAGCCAGCTAGAAGGAAAGGTCATATGGACAACCCTTTGCTATAGTAAACAGCAGGGGAGCCCAAACAAGAAGGCTGAAGTATTTGAAGTAAAAAAGCGAGCAGAGCCCTTGTTCGGCAAGAGACTTAGGCAAACAACCAGCTGAAAACCATCGCAGTCAGCACTCCCGCAGCCTGACCACAATCTGAGCATTCAGTCAAACCCTGGAAAGTGTTGTTGCCGAAGGCTGGTAGTTTTGCTATGTGCCATTCCTAGCTCCAGCTTACAGTCTTACGTGCCATCAACCCCAAGGCAATACTACATATCTGCAAGATAAACTTGAGCAGTCCTCAAGCTTAACTCAAGCACTTGCTTTATGAACTTACTAGGTCTGGATTGGCAAGGCCCTGGTGCCCGTTCACATGTATTTATGGGGAAGGCAGGATGCGCAGATGGAAGTGGCCTTGTTTCTAGAGAAAACCATCAGGGCTAATAGGATAAGGACAGATCTGATGTGACAGTGTCAGCTAGAGACAGGGGCTGACGCTGCGAGGGTGACATTTTAAATATACTCTTATATGGTTTATTCGCAAAGAACGAACATAATGGTGCTCCAAGAGACGAAGAACTCCACCTGCTCTAGAGATGTAGCTATAGCAACCTCCACACGATTACATTGCTAATCTGCAGGTGTTGAAGAGGCATAGATAGATGCTGTTGAGTAATTTGGCTCCAAATAGATACTTTGATCTGCATAACAGCTTGCATTTATGTCCCAAATATGGATCATTTCCAGTTCTGCAATTTTTCCTTATAAAAGCAAATTTCCCATTTCTTATTTTATAATGAGAGTCTCAAAACTTGCCCGTGTTATCTAACAAGCTAGACAGCTCCATTACTTTTGGGTGAGGCAGGAGTTGGGGAAAAGGAAACCTTTTCATTGCCAAAAATGTCCAGACTATTTCTTGCATGTTTTATCTGAGTGACTCCTCAACAGGAACAAAATCAAACAAAAGAGAATACTTGTTCTACTTTCCTGTATACACGATGTACCGACAAATCAATTGCATCTTCACGTTAAAGACGGTCTATTCCACTGCAGACACTGGCGACAGTCTCTGAACATGTACCAGATCAGATCATGCTTCATTAGCAGCCACAACACTGTTGAAAACATCAGGCTAACGTCTGTCCTGCTTTACTCTCCACGAGATGTCATTGAACTTGGTGGGGATGCCTGGGATGGAAGTCAAGGCAGAATATGGCTCATCATCAAGCATCTCTAAAGGAACCTGGACCTTTGATAAGCAAAAYCTGCAATTCACTGTTTCAATAAAAGGAAAGAATTCAACAGCTCCAAGAGAAAAATGACCCTTCATTGTATTCCCTGCTAATCTGTTGGAGCACTCCTTTAGGAGGGTAGTTCAGTCACACACTCATCATTTCATGAAAGCTGGTTAAGGACATTTGATGAAGCCTCTAAAGTCTATATCGCATGCCCCCTTCCTTCTCTCCTTTTTATCCTTTATTTCTTTGCCAACTGAACATCCCACAGCCCAGGGGAGCCCAGTTGCTCCCCTCACTTCCTGAAGCAGCCTACACCGCCCTGTTTCCCACCCCTGCTTCATTTATTTCTTTGCAGGCTGCTGCGTAATCACCTTATTTATTTATCTGAATGACTTTGCTGTATTAAAGAACCACAAATCAAAACAGAAAAGCCATTTGAAATATCTCTATGCTTGCAAAAATCAGTGGTCGAAGTCAGATGCTTGCCTTTTGCATGACCTGCATGCATGTGACAGTGCAGTGGGCCACGGCGCAATCACCCACTGTTTTTTCCACAGGACCTTGCCTCGTCCCTTGCTCAGGATGCAACTCTTGCAGCAATGTTACCTTATTGCCGAAACCAGACGTTCCTCGTTCTGTCCCTAAGTTCCCCTGTCCCGCTGCCTGTCTGCTGGTCTTGCTTTCACCCCTGCCTCCTGCCCCGCTGACCCCCTGTCCCCATCTCGGTGTCCTTCATTTCGTTACAGCCCCAGCCCCCTTCCACCCACCGCCCCAGCCAGCCAGGCCACCCCTGCCACCAGGAGCCACGAGGCTCCTCCACCTCCCACCCCCCTGGGACATTTCAGACTCCTTGTCTCGTGGCTTTTTCTTTGTGCCTCTTGTCACTGCGTGGCCCCAGCCGTGGGGGCTACCCACCCCTCGCAGGGTAGGGGACAGCTGGAGGGGGGAATTACAGCATCTGTCTTGGCCACCGAGGGGAAGCGGAGCTTTGGTCTTCGGTGCTGTGGTCCTGGGTGTCCTGCACGCTCGGGCCTTGCGCGTTGAACAGATGGGTCCTGCCTCATTACCCTCTATCAACCACGCTTCCCACCTCAGGCGATCAGCCTGAAATCACAAACCCCTTCTCAGTAAGGCCATTTTAATTATACTCCTATCTTCTAATTCTTTATTAATTAAATCTTCCATCAATTTCTCCATTACTTTGCCTGGGTTTGGTATCAAGTAAACTGGACTATATTTACCTGCGTGGTTTCATTTGTCTTTTACACAATATTGACATTGACCTTTGAGAATTTCCCCATTGTTTCATGACTTATTAAAAATTTACATACACAAGCTAAAAATATCCTGCATTGACTCTTGGGGGCCACTTTTGTGGACCTTCGGATTTCAAAAATGGTTAACCCTAGTGCAAGTTGTTCGATATCTTTCTTAATTAGTAATATGTCAGAAAATACATTATTCCAAATAGAGAACAGAAATAATTGTTGAACAGTTTTGAGGTTTTTTTCACCATTATTAATGACTTGGCTGTCTCCAGCTGTAATGAGACTATGGCATTGATAGTTTTTCTACTATTATTTGTAAGTTTTCAAGAAACTCTTCTTCTTAAACAAAGCCTGACCAGCCATGGACTTTTTTCTGATGTCGTAGCATCCTTTATCAACTTTCTACACTTCATAAAGTCTTATTTATATGGACTTTTATTACCTCCCCCTTTTCCCCATATGTTGCATATTGCTTTTTAATTCGTTATTCCTGCCTACATTCTTCCACTGAAAGAGAATGGGCTTTTCACCAATATTATTCAGCTCCTTTACCGTGAAGTAATGGCTTTTTGGCCATTTAATATGCACTTCTTCCTAATAATTTTTTACACTCAGTTTCACTTGTAACTTTTCTCAGTTTGGGAAACTAGTGTCTTTAAGTACTGACTCTATGCGGTACTTGGAGTTACATAGCTTGTCAGGGCAGTAATGGCAGCTGTCCCCAGGCAGCCTGTGCTTTCTGCTTCAGCACAGTTTTCCTTGCCACACAGCCCAGTGCCGAAGGAGGACACCACTCTGCACCTGGACCGGGGCTGCAAAGGGTCTTGCCTCTCTGAAGGACACCGGTTTGGTTTCATAGGCAGGTGCAGTTTATGAAGCAGTTCCCTGACACACAGGCAGAGGAGGTTTGCTGCCTCCAAGATGCCTGCTGTTCCCAAACCAGCAATGGTGGAGAATGTGCCACCTCCCCTCTTACAGCCTGTGCGCTGCCCAGGTAGGTTTTATCCAGTGCTTTTAACACTGCCATCATACAAAGCCTTCCAGGAGGTTCCAGTAGGCCAGTTACATCGGATTTCTTCCCATCAGTGATTGCTTTCAGTTCCTCCTGCTTGTTTCCCAAACTCCTCATGTTGATCTATAAACCCATGGAAAACAAGGGCTCTGGTGACGCAGGAGGTGGGAGAGGGTCTCCGGCCAAGGGGGAGCCCCTGAYGCACATAACCCCGCGGGAACGGGAAGCCCAGAGGGAGGAAGAGGCTGGCTCAGAGGTCAGGCAGAGCAGAGTTGAACTGAACTCTCCTTCTTAATCCTCTGCAAGAGGACTGCAAGACTGCAAGTCTTATCCTTCCTCCCGAATTGCTTTCAAGCTGTATTGCTCCCAGATGTGCAGAAGTGTTTTTAGCGAGCCCAAATAGCCTCTCAGTTATCTAGTTGAGAGGGAAATGTCATATATTGCTGAAGGAAAATCTTAACTTTCTCTCTGTATGTGCATGCTAGCCCATAGCAGAAATAGTTCCAGCTAGAAAAATATTATTTTGGGAATCAAAATCAGCACTTTTTCTTGTTTGAGTGTGTTATTTTTCACTTTGCTAGGCACTTCAAGTGCAAGGTCATGTGGCAAACCATTACACCAGCAATGTTTATCTCTGTTTGAAGAACTCTGTCAAGAATTGATTTGAAAAAGGTTTGGGTAGTGCCTATTTTTTTTTTCTTGACAACAGCTCCATTATTCAAAGCCTATTTATGCAAAATCATTTGCTGCAGAGGTATCTTCATTTTAATTGCAGAAAGAAGCTTTTTTTTTWAAAAAAAAAAGAAAAAAGCCAATATTCTTAAAGCAGGAATAATCTTTTTTAAAATGATAATGTTAAATTGTAGCACCCACACTCCCATGGATTCTATCAGAAAATCAGGGAAATATTGTTTAGAGACACCTCTGGAGATCGCCTGGGCAAACCTCCTTCTTGAAGCTGGAGCAGCATCAACCTAGCTCAGGCCAGCCTGTGTACTCACACACACACAACACAAACACGCACACATTTCTGGCTATCTCTGTATGTAGGCACATACACACCAAATTACAACTTTTATTGGCCTTCACTATTTTTAGTAGTTTTYAAAACCTTACACAGGTGCCATATCTTAGAAATACAGCTTTTAACACCAGCTGGTTTCACTGTGCTAAGTGTTTTATCTAGAAGATTAGATTACACACCCTAGGGAAGAAAGCGACTTAACCGCATTGTACAGCAGGTAAAGTGCTTTGGGCTCTGCATTGTGTCATTAAGACCAATATGAGGAAGCAGCAAGACTTATCTTAATCTTGCTGATCGCCTCAATTAACATGGTCCCTATAGTGTCCTCCTTGATATCTAATCCCCACAGTTTCTTGTTCTATGTATTTTGCTCTGATAATGTTATCAGATCATTCCTAAGGGTATAAAAGTACATATTAAGTAAGYGAGGATGAGGCAGTTATTGAGAGAAGCCACGTGCTTAATTAACATGGAAATCAAGCAATGGACTATTAAGTCTTTCAAGTCAGGGAAAGAAATGTACTAGATACGGGCCCTAAAAATAAAAAGTAAAATAAAAAAAGAAGGAAAAAGTGCTTAGGGAAGGAGGCTAATTATAAGCAGAATTCAAAAGCAATGCCATTCATAACAACCTGTCTACTCCTGGCAAACACTTTCATCATTTGGAAGTAACTTTTCATACACCGCAACATAAGCAAGCGGCAAAAAAGAGGGGGGCTGTCTTCCCACATCTCACACATCCAAGACGTAGTGAAATTATCTCTACACTCACRGGACTTTTCCTTATTCCTGAGGGTAGCCTCTACTCCCAGAGAAGCCCTGGGTGCATCCCTCAGTCATGCGAAGACAGATAAAGATGAAGATTCAGATCCAGGGAACTTGATGAAATGATGATCTATATCTTTCCAGCCAATTCTGCAAATGATGCCTAGCATAAAGATTGCTGTGGTTAAAAAAAAAAAAAAAAAATCCCCTGGGAGAGAGTAAAAGTCAGTTTGGGAGGCTGACAACCTTGAACTGGCAATGAGCGCTGCTACCAGAAGCAATCCCGTGGCTGAAATTGCTTTCTGCTCTCTGATGTGCCATCTGATGCTCTGGACGGCTTTCAACAAGTGTCCCAGGGCCAGGCTGCTGCGGCGAGCGAGCGTGACCGTCGCAGCAAGAGCACCCGCGGGTCCTTCCCCTGGGCAGCGGGGAGGCAGGCCGTGCTCTTCCTCCCCAGCGTGCACCCTGCAACGAAACCTCGTCCCCGTCAGTACGAGCTTTCTTTCCTCGGAAGTCTCATGATGAGAGCCTCTGGTGACTGCTTCAGCTTAGGGATTTTCCTTCTGTTTTGACCCCCCATCCCACCCTACCCCCAGCATGCAACACATGGGATCGTGTTTTGGAGAAGAAGAGTGGAGGGTGAAATATTCGTTTCAAACTCTGCATATTTAATCATGTGAATCCTTAAATATTTTATCTGGATCAATCTTTTAAAGCAGCTCAGCACTTAGACCTCGCTGGGTAACTGCCATGAAAGAGAGCAGCAGAGGCTCTGATGGTGAACAACTGCTGCAAAGAGTTTTTCCTCTTCTCTTTCCTCTGCCAAAATTTTAAGCGATGTACACCTGTTTCTGAGGTAGGAAACCCAGTCTGTCTTTTGTGTTGCCTTTCCTGACTGACTTCCTGACTATCTGTTACAGTGACATGCCAGGACAGCACCGAAAGGAAATGTTTCTGGAGGAGGAACAGCCTTGTACTAGTGAAGTCATATGTAAGAATATCCCATCCTTACTACTCGCAATGCAAACAGCACCTCATTTGCACTTCTGTGGTTTAAAAGTAGATGGTCTAAGATAAGTCATTGTCAGATGCCTGTAAATATTGATGAGTGCTCCGGGACCTGGTTTGTAACCATTTCTTTCTCTTCGGTCACAACCTGAGAGCTGCATATTAGCAGAGATGTGGATGGAGTTTCTGGGAAGGAAACGCATACCTTTGCTTTGTGGGTGACAGCAAAAGAAAAGAAGAAAGTTAGGGGAGAAGATTTCCAGATGAATAATGAATCGAGCCAGGTTGGAGGCTGATGAATCTTAATTAGGAATCTGACATATCGGCGGCCTCCCATCTTTGCGCTCCCTGCACTTGAAGGGATGCTCGGTAGCAGCTGCACGTCTGCGTGGTCCCTGCCTGTTGGTGACCATAATGCCAGCGATGGAGCCTCTTGTTGGACCAGGGTAAGATGCAGCCACCCAGGTTGGGGACGACACTGCTGCTTCTCTCGTGCAGACAAAAGGACAGAGAATGTGCTAGCAAAAATGACGGGGAAAGGTGAATCTGCAGCCACCCCGTCTCCCTCCAGAGATTATCAGCAGGTCTGGTGAATTGTATTCATCTTGTCTATTGTGAATAGATCTTGTCACTTCTTCCTTCTGCTTTTATTTTTTTCCTAATGGGAGTTTCAACACTCCTATCTGAGATGTCTTAGTGAAGTGCCTGAAGTTACAAGGAAGGGAGTGAGAACATCAATCTGCATCTGCTTTCTCCTGCAGAGAGTTGTCATCAGTCATCTTGTCTGGACTAGCAGGTGGGGGACAGCATGACCCAAAGGGCAGCCCCAGAACTAGGAGGCAGGTGAGGTTCTCCCAGACTGTGCTGTGAGAAGGTCACATCCTTGGGCCTCAGTTTCTCCAACTCTAAAATGAGAAAAACACTTATTGCTCCAATTTATTTCATGTTTTAGAGGAAAAGTACTCTGTAAGTGCTACGGTTTATTATTCTAATGTGACTGTAAAATCATGATGTCTTTATTGCAAAATGATCTTTAAAACATGAAGCATTAGGATGGTGACTGAAATCATTAGTATCAAATTGTTCTGCTTTTGCCCTGTCACATTGATACTTCAAAGCAAAATTGTCTCGTGGGCGTTTGTAAGATTTTATGAGGATAACTTGTCTTTTCAAACCTTGTTCAGGGGAGAGGGCAAAAAAGCCCCCAGATGTTTTCTTAATGAAAAAGGACTAGGGTTTCTGCCTGTTTAATTCTGAGACTGTCCTTTAATATTTAAATTCCAAACCCACTAACAATCAACGTGATGAACAATTAATGTGATGAAAATGAGCCTCCAATTGTTCGGAAGTGGTGCAGGCAGATGTCCCCACGCCTTGGTCCCATCCAAGGCTGTTGAGCTCACTGAGACATTGAGGGGGGGACGGCCACTGTGCCCGATCCCTCCCTCTGCCCGCGGAAGGGGAGCAGAGGTGTCTCTGATCCCTGGTGCGAATGCCCTCTGGCAGGGACCACGTTTCCCTGCTGCATTTGGGTGCTTGACACTTAGCACAGGGAAGCCACATCCATGATGCAGCTCTCTCAGGCGCAACCTCAGCAGAAATACAGTATAAACAAGATGGCATTGTGCATTGCGCAGCTGCTGGGCTTGTAAAGTGTCTGGTTCTCCAGAACTGTCCTATCTTCTCTGTCTTACAGGTTATATTCCCACCAGGTTAACAAGGTTTTGAGTCTTTGTCCTCCCCCTCCATCCTCTTTCAGGCTGGACTGCATCTCAAAATCACGTTTCCTCTTCTGGCAGAAAGTCCAGGTGGCATTTCAGCAGACTCGGTGAGTGCACTCTGCTATGTGGGGACACACCATGAACAGCTTTCCTCCATCAACAGCTCCACTGGGGCAACCTTCTCACTCTCCTTCAACTTGTCATTCCTCGATCTTCCCTTCCCGTGTACACGTTTTGCAGATCATGAACGTGTTTGTGGTTGCCTGTGGTTGCCCTGTTTTGACCCAATCCACATGTGCAAGGAGGGAAGCTTTCTTCTCCTGCTCACTGCACACGGCATGGTACTACCATTTCCCTTTTTTTTTCAGCCCAGTTATTTAGCAAAAAATGCTACTGGCGGATGTGTTTATTTGCTTCTTCACTCCCTCTTTTCTTCCCTGCCAGCTCCCCCAAATGACTTTGGGATTTGCTAGGTAGTTTCCAAATAGGTTTGATCAAATGGAAGTGGCTTTCAATGCTACAATATAGCAATGAATTAAACGTGTCTGGAGCTGTTCCCTGGCATAGAACAGTTCTTGCCCATGTTATTCAACTCATTTTTCCCCACACTGTATATTGGGAATGGTCCTGGGCCTGACTCCTGCGTCATGTCAGGAATTGCTGGGAGACTGCTGGTCAGCGCAGGCCAAAATGGGTCGAGGGATCACGATCACCACAGGGCTGTGTAGATGACATGGCTTAGTTTTCTAGGGTGGATGTAACCAAGTTGAAATGCCTGCAAATTGAATAGGGATGAACAGCCAGATAGAAGACAACCAGGAATCTACACCAAGCCTTCTTCTGACACCGGAGAGCCCGGCCATGGGACAGAACCCCACGACAAACCAGATTTCATCAGCTCGGGAATGAGTTGGTAGTGATTGGCTGAACGGAGCAGATGCTCCAGGTTTGTGTGGATGGCCTGACCCAGGGCCATTTGCAGTACAGCACTGCTCATGGCTGCTTCAGAAAATGTGTGGGAAAGTGCTATTCCYGGGCCCTTACATTAAATGTATAATGAAGTCACTGGTTGCATCCTGGGCAAAGGAGCTGCCTCATCATCACCTCTATGACATGGTCTAGGGCCCAGCCACGGTGCCTTTCAGAGGCAATAACGCAGCTGGTCCCGATTTAAATGGAAATAGCCTCTAATGGACTGTAACCCCACCACTGCCCACAGCAGGAAGYGCCTGTGGTCCCCAAAGAAGTGCAACCCAAAGGGGCTGCACAAAGCTGACAGAGGGATCCGAGTAGGACTGTTTCGAGGTCTCCAAACTATAGGGGACATCCCGTAGGCAAAGCTGGGGAACACAGCAAGCCGCCAGGTACAGGGGGCGAAGAGACAAGTACTCCTGCCTTTAACTCTTCCTCAGGTTTCCACGAGTTCATCTCTGGCTCTACAATCAGATTTCCAAAGTCCACATGGACGATTTCAGTTTTTGAGAACTTGTTTTCTGTAGGGTTTCAGGGAGGTCACTTTTTGCTGAAGTGTGGTACATAGGTCTGCGATACACAGCAACACTTGTGAATTTATGTACATAATGTCACAAGTGAAGTCCGATGAAGGAAAGACCAATACTATGGCTCCGATGCAACTATTGAGTATGACTACTATCTAGTTTTATGTCAAACCAGTTCATTAGCATTTAAATTGATTCTTAAATGTTTTCCTAGAAATTCACAGCAATATAAGCCTTAAATCCAGGACTGGTAATGTTGTGATTTTTATGTCTAATTTTAAATTTAATTTTTAGTCCAATAGATTGTTATTATATGGCCATGCAATTTCAGAGAGCCGCTTTAAAATGCACAGATTTGTGTTTTGCCTTTAATGAGTAAAAGAAAAAAAGGAAAAAGGAAGTAGGCATTACCCCATGTCCCTATGCAAAACTGATGGCAAATCCTGAAATTCTTGGACATAAACCCCTCATGCATTCTAGTTACACGGCTTACAAATTAAAGGCCTAGACAGAAGATAAATCTTTTAAGCTGTGTACAGGATACAAAATATAAATCAAAAGGACCTGGACAATCCTGTGAGTTGAATGGCATAGACGTCAGTGAATACCTATATTGTTCCGAACTTGGTGTAAAATACAAGTGAAAAGGGTTGAATGGCCTCCGTCCAGCCTCTGTCCACACCTGATGGGATTCAGCCATCACGATGCTCTCTGTTTGACAGCACCTGCCYGACCAGTGCCTCTGGCTGGAGAGGAGCAGTGGTGGTGGCTTGCAGGGGGTAAGTCACACTCACAGTATGTTGACGTTGATAGTGTGTGGACATAAGCAATGCCCCTTGCCTGTCTCAGCTGTATACTTCAGGCCATTAGTTTCTCTGCTAAATTTCACCACCCTCCCCAGAAGCATTAAAAAAAAWGTTTCATATGGGTACAAAAAGGCAAAACTCACCATAAGCCAAACTTGTGTGGCTTTTCAGTGACCTTTGTGATTGGGAGCACATTTTCGCTCCATTTATTTGATCCTGTTAGTTAATGTCACCCCATGTCAATCCTTGTGAGTTTTGTGGGTTCGAGAGGTGGTTTTTTTCCAGCTGTGGTTTCCACGGCTGAGCACTCTGCTGCCACTTACCTCAGTCATGACTGAAACGGGAAATTCTTCAGAGACTGACAAGTTAACAAACAGACACTTTAGCAAGATTGCATTGCTCATCTGCTTGAATCTGTGTTTTAATTAGCTTGAGGAAGAGATAAAGGCTGCTTTTCAGGTGTGAGTTACTACAAGACCCTGGGGGAAAAGCAAGAAACTGTTTAAGGGAAGGAAGTGCTTGTGTTACTGTAGCCACAGAAGGCTGACTTCACTCAGGCCGGCCCTGTTGACAAGTGCTGCTAACGGTGTATATGAAACATCCCTTCACAGGCTTCTTTGGGAGCTCTGATGTGGGAACCGTTTTAGATGATGAAGTACCACAACACTGACAATCGCACATCTTCGGTATCGCATTAAAAATGAAAAAAGTTGCTTGAAAACATCCTTCTTGAGTATTAGTCAGTGAATACATCTGACTTTGGTGTGAGAAAGGCTAGGTCAAGCTCTGTGTGTTTCTTATCCATTTAACAAGCGTTGCTGTAGGGAATCTAAGGGTAGAGAGAAATTACTGTCACAGAATTTTATTTTATTGAACTAAATCTTCAGTACGAAGGGTGTGACTGCAATTTCTCTTTAACAATAAAAGTTTGATTATGAACTGAATGTCACCAGTTCAGCAGAGTGCGTTTCACTAAGTGCTAAAGTCACTTCCTTGCACCGGTTTTTGTACTGTATCAAAGGGGACACTGCGCAGCCAAGAGATTCACATTTCCTCTCCCACACTTCTTTTACAAGACTGACTGTACTTGTAAAAATCACAGTTAAAAAACTCAGCAAGTTATGTGAAGAGACAAGGTTAAGTCAAAAGCTTACAAGCAAATCCTCTTGATGAGATTTGAATTCAAGGTTGCATCCAGGTGTTCCAGATCATTCAAATCAGTCCACGACTCCGAAAAAGAGCTGATCCCAATGGGATTGTGAACTTTGCATCTTTGACTACCTATATGGTTTATTATAAAAGATAATGCATTTATTTCCATGAACCTAGCCCAAACCTCGGTCCAGTCAACAGGAACCTCACCACTGACTTCAGTGGACTTTGAACCAAAACCTATCACATTACCAAAAAAAAACCCAAAACAAAAAAAAAAAATCAAATGAATGATGGGTTGTTCTGGCTCCGGAGAGCACAAAGTGGCTTCAGTTTTATGCTCACACTTCCACCTTACCTCCCAAACCTGTCTGTTTTGTGCGTCTTGTGGAATGTCATATTTCTTCAACTCTTTTTTATAGGACTGCCATAGGAATAAAGTAAAAACAAAACCTGCAAATGCAGAGCTGTGCATAACTCTAACACCATAATTCTGGGTGCTACACTCAGGGCTTCATGCAGACTGGTGCAGGGACCAAGAGGAGAGCTCCCTCCCTGGTTTTAACCAGCGTTGGATTAAGCCCTTCACTTTGAATATACCTTTGTCACATGGTTCCCAAAATTGGGCAACTGAGCTCTTTCGGTGCTAATGTTTCCCTCATCCAGAGATGTCTGACATATTGGTTGAAAGATGCTTCCCTCGCTCACAGTGCCGGGAGAGGGCTGGGAAACAACTAAATGTGTCAGAAGGAAAACTTGCGGAKGTGCCTTGTACATCCCAACCTAAGATGAAGCGGATCCCCTGCTGTGTATAGCTAGAAGGATTGACCATAGAAGGACTCTGTTACTATCTACCTAAATGCTCTTGCTAATATCTCTTTCTCTCAGTGACTACATCCTTTTATATCTTATATAGCTGGTGTACCAAATGCATAAACCTTTTCTCCTGATAGCCCATTAGGTATGCTTTTGAGGTACAACCTCAGTAATGACTTCCTTCCAATGTAATTGTATTTTAATTACACATTTAAGGCCAAATTCTTTCCTGGTCTATCCGAACTAAAACTCTTTGAAACCTTATTAATTTTAATTACGTAGAAGTTGGTGAAAAATTTCTAGCTGTTGAATTTTGCATTAAAAATTTTAAATTCATTTAAACATGGATTTAATTTCCATAAGCACTTCAATTAGTAGTGTGCTTCCTCATTTAGTCTTTCAGGGCAATGACATGAAATATGTCATATGGAACACAAAGTCCTTTCCAACAGATGATATTAGGACATAGCCCATCTTTAAATGCTTCCCATTTGCCGCAGCTACCTGAGGGGTGTTTGCTACAGGCCCTAACAGGACTTCTCTCTTATTAACACCAGTAGCAGTGGTAGTCCACAAGGGATGGTAGAAATTGCTTTTGAGTTCTTTTACTCAAGCATTTCTGTATGCTCAGTTCCTGAGGAGAGAGGGCCAGGCACAGGGTCGATGCGGGAAGCCTTCGGAGATGGCATCAGGAAGCATACAGCAATAGGGTGACCTGCAGCTGGACATAAATTGTCCCTTTATAAGAGGTGGAACAGAGCTTATGTCATCAGCCAGTGTGGTATGTGCATCACTGCAGCAGCAGCCTCGCTAACGAACTGTCCCATTGTCCAGGCAAAGAAAGACAGCCTGGAAACAGAGCAGGCAAGCCACCAGAGGGGTCACTGAGAGCTCAAAAAGCCAGTTTGAAGTCTCCRTGTGAGCATGGATTCAGCAGAGGGAAGAACTGAATCGACACGTGGAGTTGGCTGTGAAAGACAGTGAGAAAACATGGAAGTAAAACTTTTTACTGTCTCACTGAGCAAGGAGGACAAGAAGTGACCTGAGAGAGACTATTTTCAGAATAATACTTGGAACAATTGAACCAATGAGAATGTTATTTGAAGACTTGACCTGGACAGAATAAGACTGTAGAGGGACACAGTAATTGTGCTCAAAACCGAGAATAAAAATAAGAGGCAATAGAGCCTTATGTTTCAGATGTAAGATCTCTGACACTATGTGTATCTTTGGAGACATTATGGAACCCTTAATTAAAAACAGAGTTGCTTGTGGGATTCCAGCCTGCAAGTGAAATTATTGAGAGAAACTGATCCAACCCTGGAGAAATTAGCCAGCGTCACAAAGAAGTCACTGCTGAGTGCTCAGACAACTATAACACATGTCATTGGGACTCCAAAGCTCTCAGGTGAGGAGAGGGTACTGCCCAGCAATGTCTCTGGCAATACACCGAGCAGGGCATGCAGTGCAGAGTACCACATAGATGTCTGTCTGCAAAACCTTTACAGCCCAGAAGGGAAGCTCCGGCAATTCCTGTAACTTACTGCCCACGATGAGCACTGCAGGACGTGCCTGTCCTAACTCCCAGCATTTCTCTGAAATAGCCACCGGTAGTTCCAGCAAAGGTCTGACATCATTTATCCAACATACGCTGAACACATGGGAGACAGGCTTGCCTGAGCAGAGCCATGGAGCATATCCTCCGGCCAAGCATGAGTGCCCACAGCGAACACTGTCAGACAGGGAAAACGGTGAGCTGGCAGGGAGACAGCCCAGCCTGACCCCTGGAAAAAAACTAGACAGGTCTGTTTGCTTTTAATAACAGGAACGTGTACAGGCACCGCAGCTCGTTGACCCAGCTCCACGGACACCGGCTGCCTCGGAGCAGCTTTTTAGTTTTTGGGAGCYATAGGTGCAAAGGGAGTGAGGTTGCATGGTTTGATCTGGGGCAAAACAGTGGTGAAATGTGATTTGAGCCTGAATAATGGAAGGAAAAGTCTGGCTAACAGAAATTCCTGGGAGAGGAGTTAAAACAGCAGGAGACAGAGCTKGATCTGAGTAAGATAGAAGACAGATTRCAGTCATGTTGGACATGATACACTGCGTAAAATAGCGTGTGACAACAGGTCAGAAGCTTGGTGTGAGTTTTAGGGGTACCTCTGTAAYTGCTAGTTGTGCACAAAGTCCCATGACACAAAGAGGAAAGCCGGATCGTATGCATGTCTGTCTGACCCTTCTAAAGCCTCTCCAGTTTCAGTCCAAACACAGAGAGGATGTGACGCTCCCGGCTCCGGCGGGGCAGGGCAGCCTTTTACCAGCCCCTGCACCAGCCTTACAGGAACCCTCAATGCCAAAATCACCAGGATTGTCATTTCTAAGGCGGTATAGACAGATACAGGACACAGGAAGCCTGAAAACCATTTAGAGATTGAAAAGTCCGAGAAAACCCTGGAGATGTTTGTTATAAGCAGTATCATTTACTGTTATAACCCATGGCATTGGCCAGATGTTACAAAACTTGTTGTGTGAAAGAACGCAAGCAGCTGATGCCACCCTCAAGCCCAAGAGGAGAAGGTCGCAAAGAGATTCAGCTGGGAAGGTCTTGAACAGACAGGAGACGCTCCTATCTGAGATTGTACAGCACCTGTAACACCAGATCACCACAGCCTCGAAAAATCAGTACTCTTCCTCATGAGGGGGTAGCCAGCTGCAGTCCAAACAGGAAAGAACAGCATCTATGCTGTGGATGCTACCGGCAGGGCAAAGCCAAAACTGAAAGATTTACCAACATGAAACAACAGAGTTGCTGATGAGTCGGGGGAGAACTGGAGGTCAAAACAGCACAGGATGTCCCAGGGGCTCTCCTGAATTGGCAGACCGTGAACAATTAAATATTTTGTTAATGCTTATTTCATGTTAATGTTTGTTGTTTGGGTAACGAAGATGTGAGGAAAGGTAGCCGTAGGATGCTCTGGCACAAGGCAGCTGGACCTCTCTTTTTGGGATTGCAGAGGTCCCTGTTACACACGTATCTACTGACGCTGCTTAAAGCTGCCAGGCGCCTGGGCTCTGCATGATGGCTGAGCAGCATGGCTACAGCATCGTCCGCAGCTGCAGTACCTCTGAAAACAGCTTTTTTCAATAAGGAKCTTGTTTCATTTTTACAAGCAACGAAGTGCTTTTTGGCTGTTGCTCAGCATGTCTTACCTGACATGCCAGGCATTCCGGGCAGCCGGGAGGAGAGTCAGGCAGTGAGGAGCTACTCTGTGCACTGAGCTGAACTTACTTTCTTGTTTTGCCAGGTTCTGGCAAGCAGGTAAATTTTTTAAAGGTGATACTTGCCTCTAAATGCAACACGTAACTCATTTTGCTGCAGTCTGTCCATTTAGTGTGCTACGCTTACGGGGACAAAGGATCACTTGAGATTCCTTGAGAATTAACAAGGAAATATGTGCTTTTCTATCAGAGAAAGAGTGGCTTGAGTTAAAATATTTCAAGGTATTGTGCAGTTCTGTCGAAGTTTGAAGCTCACTGTCCCTCGCCTGCTTAAATAAAGAGAAGTTGAGCTTTATGGTATATTTCTGCATAATTGAAAATGCACAAACACAGGGAGAGAGACAAAAAGAGAGAAAGCTAACTGGAAGCAGTTTCCCAATGTGTGCAAGTCACTTGAGCTTGGCCAACAGAACCTGCAGTTTCAAGCCATTTAGGCACATTGGAAAATTTGTTCTGGTTATGAAGCACGCTTACCGGGCAGCTGCAACGCCAGTCAATACTCTGTGCTGCAGCCAGCCCTGGGGAAAGAGAGGTCTCTCGGCGGGCTGCAGCCAGCGTCCTGGGCAGCTTCCAGTCCTCACCTCCTTCCAACAGTAAATAAAAGCATAATGAAATAAGAACAGCTAACGCCAACGCCCAAAAGCTGATGTTGAAAGGAGGAGCATGAGACCAGACAAGCGCAAGCAGCATCTCCCCTCTCCTCCAAGTACTTTGCAGCCATTTGTGGCCCAGACACATCCTGAGCCAGACTCGTTTTCTGTGTATTTAGTAGCTCTCAGTGGGTTTCCTCTTCCATGAATTCATCCAGCCTTCTCTCAAGGCTGCACTAGTGATCAATATTTTCTAAGCAGCCAGTCACACCAAGGAAGAAGGGAATCGATATTCACTTTGGTCTTGGCCTCTCCAGTCCTCGGCTGTTCCCTTATGTGTCCCTGTGTTAACAACCGCATGTGAGGGATAGGAATGAGATCAGCAGCTGCCGGGAGGGCCCTGTGCCATAGAAATTTCTAAGTAATATTTGTTCTTTGTCTCTTAAGGACACAGAGTGCAGCTGACACTCCCGTCCTGTTATTACGCGTTTTTCTGTGCAYATAATGCGTCTGGCAAATAGACACTAAAGTAAACGTAAGGAAAAAAATCAAAATAAAAGCTCACAAATGAAACCAAAAAGCCAAATCAACATAAAAAGTACATTGCTGAGGTTTTGTTTCATGTACATATATATATGCCAGTGTTTAGTAATATGCAGAAATTGCAGATGTGACTTAATCCTCCTAAGACTTCATGCTAGTTTCTCCCTCTGGAAAATAAAATTGTCAGTGGAGGAAGAATGGTATGAAAGAACTAAGAATTGTGATGTCAAGATGGTCAGTATTATTGACATTTTTCCTTTCATATTTTAATTTGACAGAATTAGCTAAATACATTTCCTAAAAGAATGAACCCAAATTGGATTCAGTTGAGTTACTGAGTGAAAGAATGAATTATTTTCTTCATTTCCCCCAGGAAAGAAAGGTCTCTGCATTACTTGTACATGCCATCAAACTCAAATGGTGTGAAGAAGTCTCGAGTTACTCAGCAATGAAATGTTGTGGAGTAAATAGGAGGCAATCGTTAAAAACCCTCATCTGAGCAGTGAAGGAGAAAATTCTTTCGTGATACACATAGGTGACATCATCCTGGGAACACCCTTCCCGCAGGTGTGGGGCTTCTTTGCAGATATTCCCCGGAAGAAGTCTGCACATTGTTTGCCAACATGGCTGTAGATTTATGTCTTTGTTTTCTTAGAAATATGGAACTTTGTAGATTCATTGATTTTCAGTCTAGAATTAAACATTACAATCATGTTGTACATTAGTCCTTACAGGCTTGCCACAGACTTTTAAGTTCTTTCCTCAAGCTCGTATTTTCTAGCTGAATTGAAGCATGTCTTCTGCAAGAAAAAAAAAAAAAAATCCAGCCTTGATTTAAAGACATCAGGTGTTAGAAAACTGTCAGACAGAATCTGATTCCTGGTCTGAGTTGTCTTGTGGTTTTCATCATGCGGTTCATTGGTCCCTGGGCATCTGTGGACTACCTCTAATGCGGTCATGAAATGTGATTGAGGAAATGAAGTTCTTGGTCTCTACATAGCAATTGACCTATGTAAAATGTCCTTGAAAGCCTGTATTTCCACTGAAATAAGTTGAAGGATCTATAAATTTTAAAAATTACTTACCTAGTATCTAAAAGTGCCAGCACTAGACCCCTCAGAGAAAGATGCAAGCAGTCCCACATTCTGTAATTATAAAGTAATGTGTCAGAAGGGGATATTATTCCTATCCCAACCTTTTACGAAGCTTGTTTATGCCCTGAAGCACAAGTTTATTTCACTTATTTTTTTGAGACGACTTTTATTCCATCCTGTAACTCAGAGTGGCTTGTTGGAAAACAACATTAGATTAGTGGTCCGTTTTCTAAACCACAGCACAGTATCTGACGTCCCTTTCTTCAGCATTATCCTTCAATAAACTACTTATTCCAGCCCATAGTCCTGTATAATCTGAAAACACCACATAAGTAAATTGTATCATAGATGTTGGAGTGTGGTAGCTGTCATGACAGAAAAAAAAAATCAGAATGGAAAAAATAGCAAAGTTACTGTATGTCAAAAGACAACAAAAATTGCCCAACTCTCATACGGATATCCCAGCCTTACCTGGAGAGGCAAAGATGGGATGTGTTGTGGTGGAAGCTGCATCCTCAGGGGTTGGGGAGAAGAGGCTGAGTTGTGAGCCAGTTTCACATCCACCTTGGTGGGAGTGGTGTCAGACACCTGTGTGGAGACCTCAGCAGCTTCCCCACTCATTCTTTGTCTGAAGTCTGGTCACTTTTGGTTTCAAGCGTTGTACGACCATGCTTTCAGTGTCGGGCACTGGAGGTCTCATCCTCCTCATGTCCTTAGTCTTGATGACATGATTGGGCATGCTGATGAGGGAGGCACACAGGCCCAGACCTAACCTTTGGGGAAAAAAAAAAATCAGAAGTGAAATAGATTTTGAAGTAGGAAGCACTTTTCCCGTGTTGAAGAGTCACAACAGTTCCGAAATGAGAAGGCATATTTTAGTGATTAGTTGCAGTCAATCTTAAGAATGCTTTAGGCTTTGTAATAAGTCAAACACCATATCCTCTCCTCCATGGAGGAGTGAGATGTGGGGTTTCTGAGAGGAAGAACAAAAGCGTTACAAATGAGATATTTGCAATAATTCCTCCACAGTGGCTATCCACACTRCATAATATTTCCCCCTAAAACAGAAATCTACCTTGAATAAATGGAAGAAAACTACATTAGGAGAGAGAAGTCATATCGACAAACTACATGTAAATCAGAAGTTCGTTAGGGGAGCATGCAAAGAATCTTTTGGAAGGTAATTTTGCTACAAACTAGTTTTCACAAGAATGAAGTAAAGCTTTCAAAAGCATGATTGCTCTAAGTAATTCAAATTACCTACTCTACCTGATACTAAGTCTTCCCATAGAGATTACAAAGCACTTAAATTTTTACCCACTTTATTACAGAAATCCCTGAGGAAGGTTTCAATCCATTTACAAGCACTGCTGTGAGAAGGAAACAAAAGATGCCAGAAGTTTTCAAGACCACCTCCAGCACAGCTAGAGTTAAACGCTTTTTACAGTATTGCCTCTATATCATAAAGCTGTTTGTTCAGAAATTTACCACTGAGTCATGCAAAAAACCCACTCTGGACCAAAACTTGGTCTACAAGAGTTCAGCCAAGAAACAGTATTTCCTGGCGCTTTGTTCCCTTCTTTTTTCTAGCACTGAAATCGAAAAAGATGCTAAGTGGTCTACAGTTTCCAAGCACGAATGTGCTCCTATTACTCAGAAAATTACTTTAATTTTAAAATGAAATGGTGCGGGCTTATAGCCTAGACTGTTGATTATGTTTTAAGCGCCAGGCARGCTCCGCAGCGCTGGCGGCCACAGGGGGCACGGGCTGCCCAGCCGTCGCTCGGAGGCGTGCAAATTCCCCTAGGACATCTCCCATTTTGTAGCAGCCCAAAGTCTAGCTTTTATTTAGGCAAAACTCCCACTGGCACCCGTAGAGGTATGTTATAGCGAGGGTTATTAGGGAAGGTATTGCTCACCAGGGCAGCAGTTTCTGTCCCTGCCCCATAGCAAGCGAGACCCACATTTTGCAGYGTGGAAACACTCACTTTGTGGGGACACAAAAGCGCTTGGACATCTTATCCCTCTCGCAGCCCAGCAGCAGCATTTAGCAATGTGCCTGTGTTTTCATCTGGCTTGCCAGGAAGTCACACCAGACTCGGCCAGTTGCAGCATTTTCCCGCAAGATTGCTCCTCAGGGTAGCTGAAAGGGTTATGGATCGGGGCAGGTGAAAGCTGGCCCRGCTTCAGTCGAAACCAATTCTAGCTAGGGTTTTGTACTTACATACAAGGGTTTTTGCTGAGTTCTGCTTTGTGTGCTGAAGTTCGAACGGCTCCAATCAGAACAGCATAAAAAAACATCAAAAAAGAAGCAGCAGAGGAGGAAGCCTGTGTGGATAAAAAGGCCAAGGAATGAATCTTCCTAGAAGCTCCCTTGCAAGTGCCACTGCATGCTGTGCTTTGAAACCCACAGGTGAAAATCCAGGCCTTCTGAGGACAGGGGGAGCTTTRCCTTTGGCTTTGGTGTATTTAGGCTTCCAGGCAAGGTCACCACTTTGCTGTCTTCCAGGTCCTGCAGCTTGTGCATGCCTGCAAAGTTCCTGCAGGTCCGAGCAGCTGCATGAGGGACCCACGTGCCATCCTGAGCRGAGCAGGAGGAATGGGGCAGCAGAAAAGTTGCCAGAAAATACACCATTGTGGTAAAGTGGGGAAATGTCTGCATTATTGTGTTTGGCTGCTTCCTCTCCTAGTTGCATCTTGCTGCCTGCATGAATACACGGCTAAATCAAGACTAGCTATGCAACTGATCAATAGCAGACCAGCAGAAAAGGTGACATAAATAGGGTCTCCCGGTGGCCTCCCTTCAAAGCAGTTGGCAGTCATCTGGGAGAGAAAATTGCTCAGCAGCTTCTCTGGGGCTGGCACATGAAGGAGTCTCCCAGCCCAAAGCATGGCCTCAAGAAAGACCTGGAGCTTCTAAAAATGGCTGTGTTGTATTAATAATTGAGGGAATCACAGAGCTAGAGGGACAAATACCTTCAGATATGGCATCCATGGCCTTTTGCAGAAATAGGGTTGCATTCAGAGCGCAAGCAAAACATTTTTAGTTTTCTTCCAGCATTGCCTCTTGCATTTACTCCAGCACGCTATATTTGGTATGGTTGTTTCTGTAGGAGAGCTACTCTCTAACAACTGTCATCGCGTAGAAGAAGCAAATCTCCTGGGAGTTTAAGGCAGTTTTTATATAGACCCACGCTTTGTTATGATACCAAGTTTAGCCTCAGCCATACTGCATACTGAAATCCCAGTGTCTGTGGCTGCTCACAAGATAAAGGTCCGCGTTTGTTTGGTTTCACCGTATTGCACAGCAACACTGCCCGTGCAAAATTCTGCTCCTGTTAATCCAAACCTTCGACTGTAGCTCAGACGTGTGGAGATGGAGAGACAGGGTCGTCAAAATGACAGCACACAGTGTACACTGATGGGGACAAGAAACACCATGTAGTTGTCAGCACAGAGAAAGGTCTTGGAGCAGCAATGTTTGGGATGGAAGCCAGGAAGATCAATTTAACTTCTTTGGTGTTCCATATCTTGCTGGTAGAGGTTTAAATGCTATTTCTGGCTGCCACATTGATGTTCATTACCACGGGTCCTCTTTCTGAGGTGAAGACTTTCTCTCAGAGAAGGTCCCTAAACTTTTTTAGCCTGGGATGATGGTATGTTTTAAATTACAACATGCACGCACATATGCGCCAACTCATACTATCCGTAGGAGATCTGTGTATGGTACTGTGTAATTTTAGTTTTCCATCACAGCAGCATTTAAATTATGGATTTGCTTAAAAAAGAAAAAAGAAAACAAAACATAACTCACCCAACCCTGAGTTGTCCTGTTTGTTCATCCTCTATTCAGCTGGAGTTTGGGAGGCATTCAGTGATGCAGACCTTTGAATCTGCCCCCTCAGGAACTCTGACAACTCAGAACATTGTATGCTCTCCATTATTATTCCAAAATATCAGCTTGCACACTCCAAAACTGTTTAAGAAATACTGATTTGATCGTACTCTCCCACATTTTTGCAACTGCCATCTTTTACTGTGAATGTTAATATGCTGAGTGGGACAATGGTGGTGTTTCACTGATGTAAAGAACAATCTTTTTCTTCGTAAATGCCAGGAACAGCTTCTTTCTGCTGCTCTAGCTGTTTCATGTAACAAATAATCTTTGCAATAAAAGAATTTGGCTCATCATGCAGATTTGTGTTCTTTATAAGTGGAAAATAATAGCAGACAGTTTTCCCTGTGTGTCAGTGCTTTTATTCCAGTCAAGGTTGATACAAATATTTATTGAGGAGAAATGCACAAATCAGCCTGCGTAAGAAACCCTGCCGCTGCTGATGAGTACAAGTTTTGGTGTGCCATTGGGGTGTAGCGCAGTCCCTCCCTTGTGCAAAGCAGTCCTCATGCGAGTCTAACATGGCACAGCCTAGGTGAGGGCTCTCCCGAGGCACAGACCTTCGTACGAGCACGTACCACCCTCGTCTGCCTCCACTGCAGGGAGGGAGGGAGATGATGGCTTGTTTAGAGCAAAGCAGCACATCCCATTGGTACGCCTTTTGGCGGCGGTCGGTTCAGGTCTGCGAATCCGTTTCAGTGCAGTATGTTAGAGCAAGCCAGCCACTGGTCTAAATCACACCAGCAGGATGAATCTGCTGTAAGGGGGTTGGGGGGGGTTCAAAGCTGACCATTAAACTTCTCCTTCATGCCAATAAATGAGTGTGTGTGCATACACCCATGTGCACACACTCACACACACGCATACACGTGCACACATGCACACATTCCTTAGGCCTTGCAGAAGATCAACCAGCACTTGGGTTTTGGCTGGTGGGGCTTGGTAGGAGACCAATGAAAGTTCTTACAGCTGAGATGAAAACCATGCATGATGTTACAGCTGGAAGAGCTCTTTGGAGAAGCCTGAGTGCTCCCAGAATAGTACAGTTTCTCTAACATAGCTACAAGCAACACATCAAGCTCCAAACAGCTTCTTTTTTTAAGCTTGGATCTAAGGGGATGGAGGGGGGGAGAAGCAGTGGAGGGCTGACAGTGACAAGCAGGCATTCACTTGAAGGAAAAGAATAAATCTACTAAACTCTTTAAAGACTTACAGCATAAAGTCTTGGCAATCTCATCCCTTTCCCCAAATCACTACAAGGAACATGATAATGTCAGAATTCTGGTCTTCAGGAATAAAGAAACAGCACAACGCTTAAGGTTACAACGTGGCATTTTGTAACTGCATAATAATAAATACAACCCTATCTGGAAATGTATGAAATAAATAACTCTCCTTTTTTTTCTTTTTTCTGGGCTGAAGGGTTGCAGTTGCTCCTACGTAATCATATACCCCAGCTATGTGGTACCACATGGAAGCCCYAACATTGTGAAAACACCATTATATTTTGCAGTAATGCCTCTGTATCGTAATTTTAAGAAATGTCCCTAACTGTGAGCATCCCATAGCATGGCTTATTGTTTTGTATAACTCACAGACATTTAATGCCCCTGGGCTGGTTTTTGGCAGAGATTATTTGGTTGGTTATGTTTTTCACTGCTCCCTGAAGGCTTCGCAGATCTTCCCAAGTTCCAGTGCAGTCTRGTGAGTGCAGTTCAGCATGTCCCAGCTCCTCCACGGAAAGAAAGGAAAGATCTTGTGGTTAGACTCAGACGTTTAGTTTTCTTAGGCATCAGATGCTTCCCTACCCTCTAGACAGCTTAGTTCTCCAGCCTAGAGCTCTGGTTTCCCTGCTGTCTTGGTCGTGTGCAGAAAGTACAATCCAATTACTTCTTCCATGTGGAGAAGATGCAGAGAGTCAGCAGTGATAGATAGATCCCTGCAGGGCAGAAAGACCCATCCTCTGCAAAATAATGAACCCTGAAAAAAAAAAAAAAAAAAAAAAAAAAAAGCTTGAAAAAGCACAGCTTCACAACTGAAGAGCCCACAGCCCTGAGTGAGCTGAAGTTGAAAGTTCACGTAGTTTTGAATCATTGCTTCAGGCTCTCTTCAGAGTCAAAGGGATCTCAGTTTACACCTTGGTTATACATTTAATCTTGCTTTAGTGGCTGCAATCAAGTCAAAAGTTTTTACTGTTTGGGAGGTTTTTTGAGTGAAAGCTGATACCGCATATGGGGAGAGAGGGCTTTCTTCAATTCCACAGACCCAAAATAATCAGTACCCCGGTGTGAGCTCCACTTTGTTCAGATGCACTGTAGGCCAAAACTTCTTTCCGAGTCCTGGACTACTGTTCTGGATATTCTTCACAGAGGCGTGAGCACGGACATTTCTGAGGCAAGCACTGGCATTATCAATCACAGCAGCTCCCGAGCAAGTGATCTGATTTTCAAAGCGATGAAATGAAAGCTGCTGGTGCTTTTTTACCTCTGAACATCAGACAGTGTGCTCACAGCCTTCTCTGGATGGAGGCATTTGATATTAGGCACTGTTTTGAAAATTGTCCCCTCTTATTATGTTACGAACATGGATGCAAAAACCCGAGCACTGCTATCGTTTGCAATAAGAAGCAGTGAATATCCACTTATCACTGCTGCACCATGATCACATTAGTTATAAACACAGGTAGTTGACTGTCTTTGATGTCATTGCATTCATTGTTATGTATTTCTTTGCCTGCTGTGGAAATCAGCATATCTGGGGATCTTCTTAATGGAAGCAGTGCCATTTGGATATGTATGAAATCGTAGATCTTGCAAAACAGTCCTCCAACTGTAGATTTGGAAAACTTTTCCCTCCTCCCAAAACTCAGTTTTGCCAGTTATGGGTCTGTGAAATGCAAACATCACTCACTATGTGGCAAAGCCCAGCTTGGAAAACCTTTCCAATGCTATTTGTCCACCTTGCAGATGCGGCAACGTTCACTTTCTCTGCTTCCTGAGGAGCCTGAACTTCACCACCACAAATTAAAGAACAGATACTTCAGAGTCAAGCACCCGCTTCACATTGCACGTGCACTGGTGTAATTCACAAGACGCAGCGCACGCCGTGTGAGTGCTGTCTGTGTCATCCGGTCAGAGAAGAGAATATTCCCCCATGCGACGCGTAACACCCTCAGCAAAGCCTGGGCTGGGTGACGGCCGCCTTGCTGCCATGGAGGAGCATCTGCATCTGCCGATAGTTTCGGAGAAACCAGCGGGTGGCAGAATCAGACTCTGTGACTGTAGCCACCTCTTCCCAGGTGACCTGCACATCAGAAATGTTTTTTCTGAAGAAGCTGGCAAATGCATTTGAGATACACGCAGAGAATTTTTTCAGCCTGGCAATAGGCAGTTTAAGCCATGGAGGGGAACTTCTGTGGGCTGCAGAACAAGTGGGTGCAGTTTTCAAAAACCTCTGCCCTCTCTTTGTAGTCTGATGCCTAATAACGGGTGAGTTTATTAGCCTTTCCACCTGTGAGGCATAAGCATCTGTTTCCATCCAGCATGGACAAACTCAATTGCCTCCAAGACTGCTGACCCCCCTGTCAAAAGTCATTGGCAGCAGGTCAGTGGGATCAAACTCTGGTGTGGGGTTTGTGGAAGGAGCAACCTGCCACACACACATCCTTGCCCAGACAAGCAGGATTGCATAAACCTCATTCCTTTAGGAATTCAGACTCAAAAAATATTTGATTTTTGCCCTCTTTATATTATGCAATTCATTCAGCTGTGCTTCAATCACTGTTTGCCAGCCTTCCTTGCTCTCGTGAGGCTGGAGGAGTCATAAAAATACGGCAGCTCCCTTTGAGCATTAATGCTGAATGCTGTCCATGACTGCTGAGCTGCAATATGCGAGCCAGCGATACCACAAAGTGAGAGTTTATATTCCTTCCCTATTGCATATTTTTAGTGTGTAAATCCACAGAGCAGAAAAAATCTACAGGGGAGTGACTGGTCATGGGGAAAGAAATCCGCATATAAAGCCGTGGCAGATACCTCTTTCTGCCTGGGACTCATCCTGTTGGGAAGTTTCACACCGGGCTGAATGAAACCTTCAACCACTGGTGTTTTTTTCTGGTGCCTCAGTTAAGGGCGGGGGGGTGGGTCACTGACATTGTTTATCCATTATTCATTTAGCAATGGCTCCGGGGAGCAACTTAGTGTCATGTGTTTTTCACTTACATGAATTGCAATAGACTCTTTTCTTCTTCAAGCCTGCCTGCACTGGGGAAATTTTCTAAGTTGTTTTACAACTGGCATAGCTTAAACTGTTTGGGGGCTGCAGCAAAGACCTGGTTATAGACAGCTTGAAGCGAGTGATCAGTTTTTACTGATGTGGCTTCAGACTGTGGCACTAACTACACCTACTGAAAACTGAATTATTAAGACTACATAATCCAGAAATATTTTGGCTTTATTGAAATACACAATATCTATCTCCCTTGGACTGAAAATACATCTATTCCCCAAATTGCTCATTGTCTCTTGAAAGGACTGGCTTTCATTGGGAGATTTGAGTTTTTCTTGCTTTGTTTTCCTAGCCTTCTTTAAACCGGGTATTTTAAGTCAATATA
This sequence comes from Phoebastria nigripes, assembly GCA_035582835.1. Taxonomy (NCBI): domain Eukaryota; kingdom Metazoa; phylum Chordata; class Aves; order Procellariiformes; family Diomedeidae; genus Phoebastria; species Phoebastria nigripes. Next base: position 1,076,430 of record JAYKAV010003487.1, on the reverse strand, counting down.
TCACTAACAAGCCCAGATGAGATTTTCAGCGCAGCCTTTACTGACAGAATCAAAATTACATGAAGTATTGCATTTTGAGGCAGTGGTATGTGTGCAGTCAAGAAGASGTAGATTCTGATCTGGCCGGGTGAAATGCTCCCAGTTAAATCCCATCACTTGCGAGGCTCTCTGCAACCAACACACTTGTGCACTAATAAAACTGAGGGGCTGGAAAGAGAAAAATTGACTTTCTGGGTCTAATAGGAAGGATGTGAATAAGATCACAGCTGAAAACGTGGAGCAGAAAACCTTGGTGGATCCCCAAGAGACAGAGATGGTAGATCCTTTGCTGAAAGAAGGCGGAGGAGGAGGAGGAGGTGCTATGCAGAAGGGAACATCCATCTCTGCACTCAAGATCTTCCGGTCCTGACATGAGAAGTATCTGGGTCATTGGATGTGGTGGATTAAAAATTACCCCATAGGCACAAAGACATTTTCTGAAGACTACTGAGATTTGCTGGATTTAAGCTGGAGTCAGATGCACATGCTTCACTCCTTTAGACAGTCTCCCAAAATCGTAGAAACAAAGTGGGATGTTAAAGCATCAGTCCAAGTCCTTGTGTGAGAACGCTTCCCTCAGCGTGGGAGGCATTCCTGCCTCAAGATAAGGTACTGGCCAGGTAAAGGTAGCAGAGATCATGCCCAAGGGGCCATGGTCAGTTGGATGTGCTCAGCCCGTGTCCCAGGAGCACCAGAAGACCCTGCTTTTCCTGCAGCTCCTGCCTCCCCTCCCTACTGGGCTTCTGGCACAGGGAGGCAGGGGCTGTGCTTCGCAATGTGCCAGGGATGAGCCCACAGGGAAGAGGAGAAGGAAGGCAGAGAAAACAAGTTGGCTCTCAGTCTTTACCACCCATGAACCTCTGCACACCATTTCCCTCCTGGGAACTGATCCAGGGCTCCCTGTGAAATCAGGAGGCATGTGGTCATATGAAGAGGTGCTAGGTCCATCCCAAAGGAGGGAGAGAGGCTCCTCCGAAGCAGAAATCAGCTGTATTTCCCCTCGGTGCTCTCCTATCTTCTCAGGTAGGCTGTGGCCTTATCTCAGGCCACCCCTGGAGTTGGTTTGGCTTCCAGTGTCCCCAGGTCTGTGCCACAGCTTTGGGGGATGGTACGAGGTAACTGGAGTGGCTCACCTATCTCTGCAAAGAGACCGCTGGTCACCTTTTCCCTACGCCTTTTCTTTCCAGGGCTAGCCATCAATAATAAAGGAGATTCAGTAGTCTGTTGGCAAGGCTGTAAGCCCTGGTTTACATCAGCTGGTGAGGACCTCTCTGTGCAGTGAGGAGGCACCAGTTTGTTCACACCTCTGTATCCTCTATCTGCCCAGGAGGATGCCTGATTCCCAGGCTGGAGTTTCTGGCTGGCCAAGTGCCCCAGCACAGGACCCTGCCCTCTCGGTGCTGTGAAACCCCCCTGGAAGGAAATGCCTCTCTCTCTCCACTGGCTCCACAGCCGAAACAGTCTTCCACCTCAGGCTTACAGCTAGGTGCCCATAGTTAGGCCACGCAAAGGTCTCCCTTCAGCTCTGCGTTGAGTGCGAAGAATGCCTGAGAGCACACATCACCTTTCCATCACACCAGAATTAGTTTCTGTGCAAAACAGTTTTGTACTTGCAGAGACTGGAGGGTGTCGTGTCCCTCCTTTTCTTGCCTCCAAGAAGCTAAAATTCTCACAAAAAATCTGGGCTAACATGTTTTTGGCTGTATAATCGGTAAAAAGCATTCTGAATGATGAGACAACAAACCCCTTATGTCTTCTGAGAAATGATTGTATGTGGTCCTTGGTGCTAAACTGTCCAGACTGTCTTCTATATAATGAACTCTCATCTCTGCCTCTACCAAACATTTAACTAAACTCCAGGCTTTACACATTTGCTTTATTTTATTCTTACTCCAGCTGACACAGCGTGGTGGAGAACTACATACTAGTTTTCTYGAGGCATTTCTGGTGGCTCTCCAGGTTGCTACATCACCCATGACGTGGCCACACAGATCCTCTCAGAGCTGGTGGCTGAAACACACCTCCCATGCCCTCCCTCGGTTGGACTGGGGGCCAGGGGGGTTACACTGACCACAGGGCAGCAGACACCTCTGATGTGTAGAGCTTTTTCTTTGGTCTGGGAAGCCTGCAGCTTGCTGATTCACCAGCTGGAGGTTTGATGACTCCTACCCTCCAGCGCTGTTTCCTCTTCTACAGTTACACTGGCTGGTTGTGGTGCCAGGCTGGCAAGCTAAGGAGGAACCTTCAAGGAGAGGGTGTGCTGGCGCTGGAAGAGTCTTTCCCAGCCTTGCAGTGAATGGGGAAGCATGTGGCTTGTATGTCATCCACTTTTAATAGGGTCAGGTGTCCCCTTGGAGAGCCTGAGTCTTCCCCGACTATGTGTTAGGCGGTACACTCCTGCAGCACACAGAAATACAGGAGCGTGAAACTGTTTCAAGGCTCTATTGTCAGTGTCTTCCCATCCTGGCCACAGGGAAGTGCCAGATGCCATCAAAGGTCAAGCTTTTTCCCAGCATCTGGGCTGAGCTGCAGTGTGTCAGAGCTACTCCATCCTCCTCCAGCTTGCTGTGTCCTAAATGGTGGTACAACTCCAGCTATGGTCCCATGAGAAAGGGGTTGCAGGTGACCCCACTCTACCACAAGCAGGCATCCATATAGGCAAAACAGGGAACAGCAGCAGCATGCCAACATTGGTCCCCCAAAAAAGAGCAGACTCCCCCCCAAATAGAAGGTAGGTTGCAATGTGCCATAAGCAGGAATTTGAAGCACCCAGTGTTGATACACATAACATCACCTACAGACCACTGAAGAGCAACGAGCAAGACTCCTTCCCCTCAAATGCAAGGTTAATACTTTCTACCCCATTTATTAGCTATGCTTAATTTACATTCTTTTTCGTTTGGCTGTGAAAACATTGCCGTAAGTGTGAATGCAAACTCCATTTAAATATCTGTATTTAGTTCCATTCTCCCCCTTCCAGTGAAAGTTTCAGCGGCAGACAAACTTCTGATGGACAGCTTGCATTCACATTGACTATCTGTGATTTTTGATCTGTTATAAATATAAATTAGTTCATAGCCTGATATTGCCTTAACTTAATTGTTTACATACTAACTGGGGAAAGCTAACGTACAGCCTTGGCTTTATTTAGCAATTTAAACTTGAAGTTTTCCTTAGTGGTTAATAGACAAAATGTTACATTGTGAGGGTTTTTTGTTTCCCTTGCCCTATAATATTTTACTTTGATTAAAGCTGTACTGAGGTAAAATTGCACATCTCACGCGAAAAGCAATTTACCTCTGCTCTTATTGAAGTTAACCGTACTTATTTGTCCTAGCATAATGTATTTTTCTAGCTGCATTCTAACTGCAGTGCTTTATCATATGAACTAAGTTAGATTTAATCAAATTCAGTTTGTGTTGTGAATTTTAAGACATTCGTTCAATTAGTTGGAATAAAAGTAGAACATTTGGAAGAAAGATTAAAGTTGAAAAATGCTGGTGCTGAGCTGGGCATTCAATACTCCTTCTGCACCTTTCTCACCCCAAAACATTTCTCATGCTTGAAAAGGCTCCCTGATCTTTTTTTTCTCTTTCTGTCTCTCAGATTGCTGGTGATGTTCATGGGATGGGGAAGATAAGAGTCATTTTAGCAGGTTGCAACACCCGGGTGCATGTAAGACCTGACCAGTTTTCCTCCTGCTGTGCCTGTCATGAGCTTTTTCTGGGCACTGATGGACAATAACGGGACCACATTCGAGCTGGGGCTTTTTTAATGTATTGGAGTCCACTGGGAAGCCACAGTGCTGCTTCCCAGTTGCACTCCAGTCTTACTAGTGCCCCTTGACTGCTTTCCTATTACCCTCCTTGTTGCCACCTGGTGGGAAAATTGCCATCACTCGCTCGTGTTTGCCTTTTGGACCTGGGTGTGCAGCTCAGGGAGGCCAGCACAGGAGCTGAGGGACACCAAGGAGGTCAGTCAGCCCTAACTCCCTTTTCCAGCAAGCAAACTACTTCCTCCTGTCACCCTTTCTGTTGCTTCCCCCTAAAATGGCTTATTTGCACACATACCAAGTATTTTTGGGGTATCAGGATGTTTTTACTGTGTTGTCCTGTGTGCTGAATGCAATACCCATTAATTATTATTAGCATATTACCTTTATTAAGAAAATTTTGATGCTTCTTGTTGTATGTCTTATGGCGGTAATTTTTCTCATCTGGGAATTCTTGATTAACTTGGCTTGGGTTCACCAGCCTGAATGATTTGCAGAGGCCACTGTAAAATAATAGAGAGAAATAAAAATGTCTTGGTGCAGTCAGGCTCCACTCCCTCAACTGAAAAACGTAGTGTTTTTACATTTTGAGACAGTTTCTCAGACAGCCAGACAAGGTGACATTAAACAAATCACGCTAATTACAACACAATTTATGTAGAGAGATTTTACTGGCCTGCTAATACTTGGCAGGAGCTGCCAATTACAAATGTTTCAAAAAAGAGCGTTTCTAGCATTAACTTTTTTGGTTCTGAGGGAAATGGAAAGATGGAGCCGGTTGAGCTCCCTTGTTTGTGCCAAGGGCAGCAGAGCCCAGTCCAAGCACAGAAGTAGGAGTCAGAGACCTGAGGTCAGGTCATGGGTTTCAGACAGAGTTGCACAGACCGTGCTGCGGCCCCAGGCAGATCACTCCTGAATGCACCCCATAGCAAACAAAATCAGCAAGACTTTGCGTGATCCCTGGAGGCTTTGCATCTCTCTGGCCTCCGTTATCCAACACCGGGTGTCCTGCTGTGTGTGTCATCCCCAGAGGTGCAGACAAGACATTGCCATTCTGGTCTGGGGACATTTTACATGGCTGATGGTACATCATACAACAGAGGGGAAGATCACACTCTCYGTGCATTAACAGAACAAGGGTTAAAAACTTAGCTATAACACTTGCCAACAGCTTAATGAAATTTGTTTCCCAGGAGCCTTTAAAGCACTTCAAGCTTAAACCTCAGAGATATGTAGGGCTTTGCCTCCCACTGACTTAGCTTAAGGCTGTGATCATGTAAGATGCTACTTGCCCCCATCTATCCCCAGCTAGTGGTTACCTTCACCTTCGCAGAACCGACAAAAGGGAATGGGGCACCCACTCCTCACCCACATCGGTGCTTACACCATAGATTAAACACTGTGGTTTACAAGAAGCCACCTTGTCCTGGGAGGTGTTCAGATGCATCATGCTGGTTTTGCTGCAGGGACAACAGCAGCCTGGTAACAGCAAATGGCTTTGGGGGCAGGGCCAGGGGGAGAAAGCAGAAGGGGTAATAGCCTCTCACTGCAGAGGTTTACTGAATGAGTCCCTGCCAATGCCGTCTGGCCGGGGCTCCACCCCGTGCAGTGGCCACTGATCACATATGGGAATGCAAAACTCCAGGTTAGACCCCTAACTCAAGGGAGAGTGAGGTGGCATGGGGAAGGGTCCTCAAAAACCTGCTGCTCAGAGCTAAATGAGCTCAGACCCTTTCTCTGTCTTCTCTGGGACAGCCAGAAAGAGAAGCCAATCAGATAATCAGCTCACTCTCTGGAACAGTAGAAACGCCCTGGCAATCTTWTCCTCATGTGCTCAAAGGAGGATGGTGTGAATAAATGTGATCTGGAGATTCTCTAATAGGCTGGTGGGTGGGATGCCTTGCTCTGGAGATGGGTTCAGATCCTCCTCCAAAGCAAGCTGAACTCAACTCTCTCAATTGGTAGCTGAACACAGGGCTCCCAGCACTCAGCTGTGTTGCCCTCATTCTCCCACAGTCATTTGTGTAGCCTGTGCTTGGCTTTGGTGTCCCTTGGAAATGCCTATAAGCATGGGCATACCTCTGCAGAGCTTGGGAATCTTCTTCCTGGGCTGCTTACGTTTTGCTCTGAGGTAGATTTGCAAGCAACTCTGCATCTATGCTTCAGGGGCTTCATTCGTGCCACCAGTGGAAATTGATGATCTCTGGTGAGTCCTGGAAATTGTTATGGAAATTGCCCAGGAGGTAAGCTGTATTTTTGAGAGGGTCACAAGTACTCTAAATGCTAGATTTAGCATCAGCTGGAGATAGGAAGACCTTAATGGGCCTTGGTGGAGGTGGCACTTCTTGCATGCATAAAGGAAATGCAAACTCCTGCCCTGCATAACAGCACCATTAAGTCCTGCCGTGCTTGCACATCCAGTGAGTACCCCTTTGGAGCTGTTGCCTTTGGCTCAGAGTGATTTGCGAAAGTTGCACAGAAGAGGTTTGGGGGGCAGGGACAGGGTAGTACAAGGGGTACAGCTTCCATGGGGAATGAAGCATTCCAGCCTCACCAGCCACAGGAATTCCTGGGAACTGAAGATGATCAGCACCTCACCTCAGCAACCTCCGGGAGTTACACCTGAGTACAAGCAGAGGCTCTCCTGTGGTGGCGACACACAGAGCTAATTTTCCTTTACAGCTGCACCTGATGGCATGCATGACTGTTGCTTGCCTGCATACAGGCACACTTTCACGCTTGACTCACAGTTAGTCCAGCGCCACAAGCCAACACTGCCCGTGGTTACATGGAAATTCAGTAGGATTGGGAACACGTATAGCAGGGGAGAGAAATAGGCCAGAAGAGTTATTTCAAGCAGATGTTGGTGATAGCTGCTGGTAGCAACAGTAAGTTACCAAAAGGAAATATATATATATCTCTCTCTCTTCAGAACAAAAAACAGCATCTGCACCTGAACAGGGTTTGGTGATTGCTAAGTGGCTCCATAGGCAAGAGAAGAGCTTTATGGACAGAAGGTTTTGCATAAAGCAGTTGTTGTTTACACCTGAAACTGGTGTACAAATAAAGCCATCGCTCTTTACTGCCAATCCTCCTCTACTCCGAGCCAAAGCAGCCTGTGGAGCCGCATGACAGCGCTCCTTGCAATTGTTCCTCGCAGGTGTAGCTTTTATACGCGTTTGCCAACGGTTGTCCAGGTCAACTCACATGCTGAGCCCCATTTAATCCAACAAAGCAACGTATTAAGAAAAGCAGGAAGGGCATTATTCAGAAAGGGGAACTTTGGCCTGGTCCCTAATTCCCCTTGGATGGAAAAAGGAGAACATGCAGTTAATCTTCTGCTTTGAATTGCCCTGCAGAGGAGTTTAGCTTTTTCTACTGAGTGTCAGGGGAGMCCAGGGAGACAGGCCACCGTGGACAGAAGTTTTCTTGTACAGCTGCCTCACTTGCCTTCCCTTCCACGGGCAGCAATCACAGCCCCATAGACTGACCTTCAACTGGACAAAAAATGAAGCCTAAATTGTAAAACGCTATAAAGCATGAGGTCTGAAATCCAACCTTTTTCTCCCTCCCCATTTCTGTTCCTTTTATACAACTGCCACCATCATCTGTTTCTCCTGTATCTTCCTCCTTGCTAAGATAGGTCACATAAGGTGCCTTCACCTTGAGAGGGTCAATTCTGGGAATCGTGACCCTCTGGTACCTCTTCCTGCAGCTGCACACCCCCTGTGATGGCAACCCCCAGCTGCCATGGATGTGCCAGGGACCCCCATGACCCTCAGCACCAAAACTGCCCTCTGCCAGCTCTGTGTTTGACTTGAAGGAAGCAGCAAGCGCCGGGTTATCGCGCTGTCTTCTACACTCCTGAAAGCCACCAGGAGCCTGGGGTGAGAAAGTGCCACTCCAACAGAGGGGACGTGAGAAGGGGACCAAGGGACTAAAGCCCTGTTGGTGCTCACTGGGTGCTCGCAATGACTGGGAGGAGCATAGGAAGGTGGTGAGGAGGGAGGAAAGTCTGGGAGAGGCAAGGAAGAGGGGAGCTGGGGGCTGGAGTAACCCCAGGAGGAAGGAGATGGAGAAGCAGAAAGGATTTGCCAGTCTTAGCAAGGGAAAGAGGTAGTGATGGCGGTAGGAAGCCCTGAGCATCATTATACTGTGCTGCATAATTGTAACGCAGTGTTGTTACTGCTATGCTTTAAAAGCTCAAAATGAACTTAGATATCTAGAGACTGCTTAAAACCAGTAAGTTCGACCCTTTTTCTTTTCACTTCTCATTGTGGAAGGAGGACTCTGCTCATGTCCTCAGGCTTTTTTCTAGAAATTAACATTTGAGAAAATAATTTTCACCAAGCTGTGTGACTCAAAGAACTGAGGCTTTGGGGAAAACATCAGATATCACAAACCTTACCACTAAATGGCAAGCCCTAGCAAATGGGTGATTAGGTTTTCTCTGGAGCTGCCCCTTTAAGTTCCTGGTAGCCTGTTTTTTTGCGGAGGTAGATTTGATTTAGCAGCAGAAAACTGAGGTGGCAGCGACAGACCACATACTTCCTCCTGGATACTTTCCTTTTGTAGTTGTGTGTGACGCTGTCACTTAATCTTGGTTAGAAATGGGAATGGACGGTTTGTCTTTGTGCGGGGAGCATGGATATCTCCCGTGCAGGCACTTGCAGCCATCCATACATTTGAAGAGGCAGTGGGAAACGGGGTCCGGTCCCAACCTGCATGGCTTCAAGAGACAGTTTCCGAGCAGAGGTTAAGCCGGGGCTCGCAGCCTGCTGCCCAGGCACATGTGCAGCAAAAAACCAAGCCACAGACCTACACCCCAGCTGTGAAGCACTGCAAGGTACAGCGTTGTCCCCCTGGCAAGCTTTGTTTAGCACTTGGAAGCTCCTGACAAACAGCCGAAGTCTCCAAACTGTGTCTGGACAAAATTTCCGCATGGAAAAAGAGCATATTTCTAGAGAAATCTGGGCTGTATCCAATGCCAAAAAAATCCCATTTCCCATTCAGACACCAAGTGGTAGCCAGGCCCAGCCTTCAGTTCACAAATGCAAACCCCAGGTCCCCACATCCCTTCAGACAGTGTGAAAGCTAATTTGGGCATTTGCAGAAAATCCAGATAAAATCAAGCTCATCTTAATCTTTCATCCAGTGAGGCATTTGATGTATTTGAAAGTTTATCTCACCTTTTAAAATCACCTGTGGCTCCCTTTTAAAGTCTGAAATCATTGCACCCATACCAAATCTCTTTACGGAAGTTCAGCTTCTTGAAATTAAATTAGAATAGGAAGTGGCTGTATAGACAGATACACAGAATAAAACAGGCAGGGTGGCTTACAGTGATGTATATTGTCTGTAAGGAAATATATCAGCAGTCCCCTGTACAAAAAACACCTTTCTACCACTACGGAATGCATTATATGACACTTCTTAACGCATTTTTTTCTTCTCCAGTAAGAAAAAGCGATTTGTCTGGATATCTCACTTGCCTGAGCCAAACCCCAGGGTGTGCAGTGTCATCCGTGTCACTGCGAATATTTCTGGTAGATTTCTTTCTAAGGACTCTTCTTCCTAGCTGAAGTGATCAAAAGCAACAAATAAGAAATGGCTTAAGTTTATTTCCTTGCTTACATGTTTTCTGTCCCCTGAAATATGTGGTGAATATGAACTGGAAGAAATAATATTTAAATTCGTAAAGATACACGTACATAAATTAGTCCTATGCTAGATTAGACTACAGATCTTTCCTTTAAAGGTAAAACACTTACTTGTCCATTTTACATCTGTTTTTTTTAAGACTGTTATATTTTCTGAGATTCGATAGATCACCCAAAACCACAGATACTCAAATCGACTCTCAAGCAAGTCTTCATCATTCCTTGGAATTCTATTTTTTCCCAGGAAATAAAAACAGTGGTTTTTGTTAACTATGTTCAACTAATGTTTAAACTATTTATTAGTCAAGAGGTTTAAATAGTTAAAACTCCACTACATGTGAAGCAGCTCCTGATGACACCCGGTACCGCTGTCTAGAACCGTGCTGGCACCGTTCACTTTTTCACCCCAGGAAGACAGAAGAACTCCCCCCAAGAGACACTGCTATGCAGTATTGAAAAATTTCCCATCAGACACAGTTACCAGAGACTCGGCAGGGGCCCTCGTTGTTGCGGTCCCCGGTTCAGGAGTGCTCCTGGGCTCGTGCTGAGGCTCTCTGGGGGCCTCGCATCGCACCCCCCATCATTGAGGGCTCCCTTCCCCTCTGCCCCAGCTCCACCAGGTGACATTGTTTGTCCTCTGGCTTCTTCCACCCAGGCTGGTATCCAGCATCTTCTGAGAACTTTCTGCTGACGGAGTTTCGTCTGTACATCGATGGGGGATTTATGGCTGCTTCTGCACGGCTTCCTGGCTGTGCCAGCGCTAGTTTCCCACTCAGCGGCTCCTTCTGCTTGACCGTGGATGGCAAGAGAAGCGAGTCAGCAAGCCCTTTCTCTTTTCAGCTGTTTCCCAGCGAAAGAAACATTAGCACATCAGACTGCCAGACAACACACCACAGAGATTCTCCCACATATTGCTTCTTTTCTTCCTTTTTTCATGTCAAGAGCTAAAGAGGTGGGTGACAGATTTCCAGGGGGTGGGGGGGTGGAATTTATGCTGAGCACTGCTATTGCGACCTCTCTGTCTTTTACACTTGAACGGGAAGGGGCCCCGAAGTGAAGCACTAAAGCCAAGAGCTTATCCACAAAGCCCCTGGCTAATTAGTCATGAAAAAAAAGAAAAAGAATTGCAATCTGTCAAGAGAGGAATGAGGGGTTTAAAAAGGATATACCTTTACAGCTATAAATTGCTAAAGAAACAGAATTACAGGATAACGTGCAAAGGGTCAATTCAATAAAAGGAGGGAAAGAGACACCTGAGTTTCCTTGAACTCACCAGGGAGGCAGCTGTGTTCGGTGCACTTGCTGCACATATATGTAGCTGGATAATTGCTAGGTTAGGAACTGAAATAGCAGCATGTGGGCATGATCCAAAGGAGCAAGCAGACACACAGAAAAAAAAATCACCAGGCAAGCCTCAGGCAAAGTTTCGCTGCATGCAGAGTAGATCAACTATTTATTTCTGAAATTTACACTTTGTAAAGCATAAATAAGCAGGGAGGATCAGCGTGCCCCCCCAGCAATGTACATACCCTCTGACAGATACTGCGTTTGGCTATATCTAATGAGTGCAGCCCCAGAAATGAGACTAGAGCCCTGCAGGAGTTGCGTGCTCTCACGTTGCATTTTTTAGAAAGCAGCTCAATTAAACTGAAGGTTAACTTAATTAAGTAAAGCTCACCTCCTCATCAGGCTCTTCTAGGCTTTTCCATCATACCAGGTACTGTGGAGCCATTCATTAGGCCTCACAATGTACCTCTCAGCTAGGTAAATATTTGCTAATCGTATTTCACAGAGGGTTTGGACAAAGGCAGAACAGTTAAGCCCAAAGTTTTGAACGTCTGGCCTTCAGGAGTTGTGTAGGGACACAAAGGAAAATCTGGGACAGGGGAAGGAATCCCACAGCACCCCGGGGGCCGTGAGAGCCAGTCAAAGGAGAAGAAGGAGACCAGAAATAAACAGTCGCCCGAAACACCAATGGGTGTTTGCTAAGCCCCAAACTGTGTGCTGCACGTCCAGGGTGGGCCACCGAGGCTCTTGGGGCTGGGGTTGACTGGAGAAAAACCACAGCCACCCCCCTCCCTGCAGCTGGGAGGCCCCGGGGAGCCAAGGGCACCGGGACAGTGTGATAATAAGGATTGTTTCCGATCCATTTTAGGGTCCTGCTTTCCTCTTAGAAAAAAGGAGAACTCACACCCATCAGTGGGTGTCAGCCCCGGCAGGGCAGTCACAGCGCAAACCCCGCTGGAAACCCTACGTGCAAACCTTACCCCACCAAAACCGGTGTCGCCTGCGTGCAGCAAGCAACCCAAGTCACAGCGGGCCTGTGCTCCGCTGCGCACGCCAACACATCGGTGATGGTGCAACGTGGAGTCCAGCGCAGGGATGCATGCATGCGAGTGTTGGAGACTGGGGGGAACTGTCTCTTGTTCTTACATGATGGAGAAGGGAGTTTGTCCTGCCGTCCTACAGTCACGTGTACTGCAGCAAAAGAAACCTAAAGGAACTGGACAAGGTCACCAAGAGAGAGAAAAACAAATCTGAAAGAGGCTTTCAAGACATCCTGCCTTGAATCCATGTCCCAGTTACATTCTTCCTGCCTGTCCTTGCACTCCCAAGTTATAATTCCTTACCCCCACTTTTCTTTTCCTATAAAAGAACAAAACAAATGTAATGTTTACTGTTATGAAAAGCTCAATGCCATAATCGGGTTAAGAAAACAATTGACTGAATGCTGACATATATTACTGAAAACTTAATTCTGAAAAGCTTCATTCGCTCATTGGGGACGCTTGTCTTGTTTACAATGTCACTTCTGTTACAAGTGTTTTTAAGGACAGATACTTCGGAGAATGAGAGGAGCCTGATGGTCTTGTGAATTTGGCATGCAAATTTTCCAGGCAGATTCAACCTCTGTTTCCTCACCTATCAGCGCTAATAAAAAGCATGTGTATTCGCCTCATTTCAAGAAAGAGAGAGAGAGAGAAAGAAAGAAAGAAAGAGAAAAAAGGAGAGAAGGAGAGATACAAAGAGAGGAAGGAGGAAGGGTTAGAGCAGTTAGAGCGGCACGAGGGGTTAGCAGCAGAGATGAGAAGAGCTGTATGTACATCACTAGCACATTGTCCCTGCCTCTGTTAGCGCACTGCCAGTTCTGCACCTGCCTTGAAAAAAAGTTCCTTGGTGCTGCTTAATTATTGCATAGTTTCTGAAGTTTCAGAGACAAATATATCTCCCAATAACCCTATTTTCATCTTGTCCTATTCTTGGCATTTTCAAAAATGCACCACCTCCCACCCCAGCCTCAACCAGTCATATCCATCTTTTTCCACCTTACCTCAGAGCTTCCTCAGCATTTTTTATACCTGTTTTCATGAATCAAAGTGGTTGCTTTAAAGGCTGATTTTTCCCATACGCTGCTGTTTTGGAGGTAACAGCCTCGGTAGCTGATTAGGGTCTTCCCTTTCCCCTGCTAGAGCAGAGTCCATGTCTTAAGGACACATTTTGCTCACCTTCATGTTCATATCTAMGTCATTTTAAACAAGCAAGCATTTCTTTTGAAAAAATGAAATCTGTGGCAGCCCCAACCTCCCCAAACTTCTCCTAGAGGAACAGCTATGTGCGCTCTGATGCAGGAAATCAGCAGCCAACACCCCGTGGAAGCTCCCAAATCTTAGCTGTTTTTGAGGAACTTTAGATGATCTTCATTTCAATATCTCTTGCTTTCCTGTGCTCAAATTAAATCACGCGTGCTGTGAGCCGCCTAACACAGCTAGCACAGCTCTGTATGGTGTGCTGACTGTTCTTCCAAACCTTGAGCATTTGGCATGTGAGGTCACACTCGGCCAACTACACAGCGGAGGGCAATGATTAAAAAGTGTCCTCTCTAAAAAAGGAAGGACCCATTTTATTGGCAAACCACCAGCAGCAAGAGATTATGCTAAGACTGTAAATAATGAAAGCATGATAAAAGTATATGCTTTTTCTCCCTCCTCGATCCCTTTATTATGTTTTCTGGTATAAAAACAATAACCTGCTGTTGTCCACCGGTTTCCTCATTTATAGAAGACTTAGAGTCCCCCTGAGGTTTGAGAGGTTGACTCTGCAGTGAAGAGCCGCATGGGTTTATGCAGACCTTCCCTGCCTGGGAAGGCTAGGAGGAGCGCTCAGGGTGGTGTGCCAGCGAACTGGAGCTGAGAAGTACATGCTGAGGTAGTCCTGTAAAGCAAAACAAAACAGAGGAGTAGCGCTGGAGACACGTTGTTGAAAGGAACGTAAGTGGAAATTTTTGCCAAGCAGTGTGGGACCGCCAAACCCACAAACGGTTTGAGACTACCTCCCAGTTCATGGCTTGGAAAATGTCTTCTGTGTTAAGAGCTACACATGCTCCTAAGAGCCCATAGTTTAGCCTAGAAGTCAGTCTGATTAATTCATACACAGGCCAGGACTGGGAGCAACATTGAGGTGGGAACAACAGAATAGAGCTGGGGAAAAAAGAAAGCAATCAAGAGAAAATACACTTCRGAGCTCTGTGGTGGTGGAGATACTGGGTGCTGTTAGCAGTCAGTGGGATTGATGCTGGAGCACCTTTAGAAAAGGCAGCAGATAATGAGAAACAGCGTTAAGAACAAATCAAGGTGGGAAAAATTTACTGCTGTCTCTACTGAGAGACTGTGGATGGAAAAATTGGAGAGATATGGTGAAAATACTARAAGAGGCCAAACAAACAAATTCCACTAGAACCAGCAGAGTGTTTTTAAATCGTGTCCTTTAATAATCTACTATTTGCATTACCATAACATGCCATTGCATTATTCAGGCATGCAAACAATTGTTGAGTTCCCAACTTCTGCTGCTGGAAAAAAATGATGACCTGGGGGGAAAGAATTTCTGTAGTAAATACCTCAGCATGAATAATAAGATGAGGTTATTTAAGTGACAGCTCCTTGAAAAATTAGCCTAACTTCCTAATAACTGTACTACATAGCTTAAAGAAATCTAATTTTATCTCTGCCTCCCACACAGTAAATCTCCCTATCACATTCTTTCCTTGCTTCATTGCTATTTCTTTGCTTAATAATCAGCTACTTAAGAGACTGGGGATAATGTTAATAATGGGCAAGTTAGATACACAGAAAAGAAATGTTTTCTGTGCTTTCAGAGGTACCCAGCATGACTGTCATTAAACCAAAACCGAGGCTTGAGGAGGGAGCACAGAAACCTGGGCAGCCTGCAGTGGAACAGGGCAAGGACTCCGGCTAACTTAGTGTCGAGCAGACAACATCAGTCAGTGTTGCAATTGTAAAATATTTAACAATGGGAGCTCCTCTCCCCTTCAGCATTTTTCTCCCATAAACTAATTAAGCTATAATATTATGAGAGCTTCCTTTCAGGCTAGGCTTTCCTTTTAGCATGACTATGGGCAGGCTGGGCAAAGCTGGGTTATTGCTGTGATGAAAAAAACGGCACTACATTTTGCCTCAGTCTCCTTTATTATTTTTTTTCAAGCTCTCCACAAAGCCACTCACATGCCCAACAGCTCAATCTCACTTCCAATTAAGTCAATGATAAAACTCATATTGACTTAAATGGGAGCAGGTTTGCATCCCAAAGGCTAACAGTCAAGGCTTTTAACAGTCAGACTACTAATAGGGAAAGTAGAAAGAGTTAGAAAATGTTGTCGTCTTCTCTTTTCTTAGGAGCAGTAATTCAAAGTGAATAGAGTAGGCATGTTTGGTTTGAAATTATTTTCAGGGAGAAAAAATACGTCGTGAGTCTATTTATAATGCGGTGATTCAGCTCTTCTCATAGTACATGTGGATGGATCTGTTGCAGAGAAGGAGGCAGCACATAGCAAGAATTATCGACTCTCCCTTTAAATAGTTTGCAAGCCCTTTCTTAGCCCTTACTATATTCAGCCCTTACTATATTACCTAGCCTATGCAGCAGTGTACACTGCTGTTAAAATGTTTTGGCCAATTAACTTGGTTATATTGGAGTCCACTGCTGAATAAAGAGCAAAAGACCCGGCATGCTCCAGGCGCTTCCTCAGCACTGGCCTCCTGCTATGGACAGAGCCCATACAAGGCCCGGGAAGAAAGAGAATTTTGTTTTTCTTTTTACAACATTGACGAAATTAAGCAAAAGGAAGAGAAGGAAGGGATTAGATTAACAATGGCCACATTAATGTTAATTTATCTTGCATGGACCCATATACTTTCGGGGTGGGGCGTAATCCACAAGTAAAAAAGCCTGGAGAGGGCTTTGGAGACAGCCTGGCAGAGACGCCCAGCGTTTAAATTTCCCATGAACCCTTCAATGGTAGCTGCTTCCACTCAACCCAGTTTCCCCAGCGTCTGTGTGATTCCCACTCCTCACAGAGGGAAGAGGCACCCGCACAGAAGGGCAACCCTTTGGGAGCAGCGTTTTGGATGGTGACAACCTGCTGGCGGCAATAACCAATTTCTCCTCCTTTCCTCCCTCTCCTCCCCCTCGCAGCAGCAGAGGAAGAGGGATGCAGGCTGCAGAGTGACTAAGCTGCGGTCCCTGGCACACAGGGCCTTCTACCGGCGGGGAACGAGTAGGGAGGACATTGCTACCACTGATTTGGCCTTGAAATCTGCTACCTTGCAGGGCGGCGTGCTGCAATGAGCCAGTGCCCGGCGGATACTCGTCTCAATTCTGGCAGGCGTGCAGCTGGAGGGCTGCCATGGGAACCCTGCGGCTCCCTGCCCGGCGCCGCCCCAGTCTGTACAATGGAGTCATTCTGGGAGGCTGACGCTATGGAAAGTTTGAAACCTTCTGCCAGCTGGATTTTATGTTTCTTCAGGATGCCCGTGACAGCCATAGTTGTAACTGCACACCACGTGTGGGAACAGGGAAGCCTGTCCTGCCCTGCCACAGTACTGAAAGTATTTTCCGTCTATTCTGGGTATTGTTTGTTCATCACCTGGTGGATGCGTTCCACCTATAGTTATGTCTTTCATCTCAGTGCCTTTCCTACTCCTTGCTTTTCTCCTGCTAGCAGAGTGGAAGGAAACGTGTTTGCCTTTTGCGGTGTTTATTATCAAGTTCAAATGGAAAACGCTGAACTGTAGCACTGCCTGAGTAACCTGGTGTGATACGCCCACGCAGGAGGGAGAGGTAAAGGGGACAGCTTTTGTGAATGACATTCAAGTTCAGCTCGCAGGTTTGCAGCTCTTTTGAAAAATTAAAATGGCTTGTGCAGCAAAACTGGGAGCAAAGTTTCATTATCTGTTACTCTAAGGGGAAGCCAGGTGGCTCGGCACGAGTTGAAGGAGTTGCTCTGGATGAACACAAGGGTAACAGACATCTATAGCATCAGCTCCCAAATGTTTGCACCTCTTCTCTCCCCAGTTTGCAATTTGGAGAGTACACACGCACGCACCCACACATGCGCTGGTTTTCTCCCCTTTTCTGCACCATTCTCCTTTCCAAACCTTTTTGATTGTCATGGCTTCAGAATTCAAAACAGTCCCAGCCTATTTCTCTAATTAAAGCAGAGATCATGGTTTTGCATTTCTGCATCAAATGTTGAGGGCCAATGGCATTCGAAACAACCGTAAAGTTGATACTGAAGTAGTGGCTTGGTACAAGTACAAACTGCAAAACCTCTTGGAGGAGGAAGCAGTGCAGTCCTGGAGGCTGTGGGTCTGGGTCCCCTCCTCTTCCTCTCTCCCTCCCTCAGCCCCTGCTCTTCCACCCTCCCTCCCAGCCCCCCTTAGAGCAGTATGACCTGTGCTGAGGGCTTTTGCCCACTCCCATGCTGTGGATGCCCTAATCCCGGCACGCCTCCCTCCTGCTCCAGCTGCACCGCATGACCTACAGACCCGCTCTGGCCCCGTGTGTCTCAGAGCTCTTCTCTGGCACGGTGATGGCGAGGAAAAGATGTACCCTTGGCATTGTGTAGGAAATCCCACCTGTCTCCCTGCTGCTGCTGGCTCTGGCTCATCTTTGGAGAGCAGCAGCAGAGGAGAAAAGCACCAGACGTGCAGTGGGGCCAGACAGGAGCCCGCTGCTGAGGTGAGGGCACCCAGCGACTCTGGTACGGTGTGGTACCGCGTGCACGAAGATCAGCAATGCTGCCGTGGCGTCAGCGTGTCGGCCAGCAGCAGGAGGCAGGAGTGTTCAGGACAGGGCTCGTACTGCCACGGCAGCCACTCTGCCTTTAAAAAAGGTAGACGACTTTGAAAAATGTCCTCCCACAGCTAGCTAGCTTTGCAGGCCAGCGTGAAGAGGGAAGAAATCTCCTCCCCGCCTTCCTGCTGCCACAGGCACCGATCTGACTCACCCTGTCACTCCCACTGGGATTTTGAGTCCACCCTGTGTCAGAGTTACGGGATTGCTCTGCCAGATCTCGCCTTGCTCCCTTCCTTCTCCCGCAGGGAGGAGGGATGTCCCCCGAGGGGCCTGCCTTGCCCAGCCTGGCCCCAGTCAAGCAGCGCAACGGGGACCCCCGTGCTCACCGTGCCTCTTTGGCTCGGCTTAATTTACAGGGACGCTCTCTTTCCTGACTAGTGGAAGTTCACCCAAGGCTCTTAATGGATGTTTCCCCTGCATCATGACTACTGATAAACATTCTTCATTAAAGTACTAAATTAATCTCTGCTGAATATATGCGACGCAGCCTGAAGCCCGCCTCAATCTCCATTAACTGCATTGTTCTTGCAGCCGAGAGAAATAAGATTTATTTTAGTCAGTAAAGTGAACAAACACCACCTGTGATCCACTCAGGAAGCTGACCTGAGCTAGAAGGTGACATTTTTACTGTTCCTTTTTGACTATAACCAAGGCTAATGGTGCATGGATTATTATGCTTCCAGCAAAGCCATCTTTTTCAGTCGAAAATGAGGTTTTTGTCAATTAAATTCTCAGTGAAACAAAGACATGTACACCATACGTATAATAATTCAATTTAAAAAACATACTGAAAGAAAGAAGCTTTAAAGAATGGGGCTGTAAATGACAGATAAGAATTTTTTTTTGTGGCTTGAGTGAATTGCCACTTCCGTTCGCGTGCTCTACATTGTGATCACAGACTGAATCCGCCTGCAAACATGAACAGCCCCTTTGCTTTCCAAGCAACTCACTGGCTAAAGTAACTTACACAGTGCCACTGTTTCATGGATAAACAGGCTAAGTCAGTTCCTCATCCTGTCAGTATGGGGCTCTGACAATCAGTAAGTTCATGTTTTGAAGAGGGATGGAGAAACTCTTTCAGTGAACTGCGTGGGACTTTCAACGCATAAATAGAGCTTAAATGAGGACAAGGATACTTCTTTATTGCATCTCTTGTTCACAGTAAATGCAACTCCTGGAAAGTTCAGAGCCTGTAAGAGTGCAGGCTTTTTCCATACGTGTTGCAAAGCACGTTTCCTCCAGCAACGTCGAACAGTATGTGCCAAGCAGACAATGCCTTTCCACTTCGTCCTTCAGGATGTACTGTGCCTCATCTCCTGCCCATGGCATGACTGTTAAAAATACAGTCAGGAATTACGTGTTAGAGCTTGCATTCTCCTACGTGCTCTCTGCTGGGACTGTCTGAGGGTCTGAGMCTTAACAGGGCTCAACAACTTGAGCGCTCGTTAAATCAGAGGGGGCTGAGGGTGCTCAGAGAAGGGGGAGGAGGAGAACAGGGAAGCAGAGAACAGATGAAATCACAAAAGGTTCGGGCATGCTTGGCATAAACTTTTAGATTTTGTGTCCCACACTCAGTCTCCTTCTCTATCACCATCTGGGAAAACAAGATGAAATCAGAGCCCCTATGGGGAGAGCTAGGGTGGTCGTGTTGACTTCTGCTGATCTGTGCAAGAAGCCAGACCAGGCGGGAATCACATGCTCCGATTCAGGACCCGAAGGATGTATACACCTCATGTGAAAGGAGAGGAGAGAGAAAAGAACCTTTTAAAGGAATGCTTTAGGTCTGTGCAGGACTAAGCTTTGGTTCATTATTTGAAGTAAATCTTGTGAAGCAGATAGATAAATTATAGACAGTAAGACTAATGCTGTAGCAATTATTACTGTCAAAGGCACCTAATTCCTTCAGATTCCCTTGAAAATCCCTGTATTACTGCATGTTGCACTGACGGAGCAGAGTAAGGGCTCTGACTAGTACAGGAAGAACGAGCTCCCACCATTTTCATGCTTCATCTATGGTTTCCATAGCAGATTTGGCAACATCTCAAACCTTCCTCAGCCCTATACCTATTATCAGTTAYGTTATGTTACAGTGCTGCATTTTAATTGCTGTGTTTTCTGAGACCGAGGGAGCTGAATCTAAATATATCTCAAGCGCCAGCAGTGATATTTAGCACAGCTACTGTAATTAAGTATTCAGCCATCACCAACAAATCAACTTCTCACTTGAGCAAAYAGGTTTTCTGAAAAACACCTGAATGTTTGACAAAATTCCATTTTCTGTTATTTTAATATCATTASGAGGCCTTGGCTTTCTTGGTTGGCGGGGTGTGCATCTAAACTGCCAAGAAATTAGCCGTTTTCGATCACAGCTCTTTTCCTTTTATGAATGCTGACACTGACAGCTCTAACAAAGATGCTCAGCTAGGAAGCTTTTTCTCCTTTAAGAGAAATGAAATATTGCTCAGTTAAAACCACTAATTACAGTTTATAATAACAATACTTCCTGGAAAAAAAAAATTAAACTATACTTAACTGCTGGGTTTTTTTTCTTTAAACTAGGGGTTTGGCTACAGTCTGATGGCTAACTACTTGCAAAAATCTTCTCAACTGGTACAGTCTAGCTGGTAGATTCCAGAGCAAAAAAATACTCCTGCAGCATAGACATATTTTTCTGTGGAACCATTTGCTTTGTATTTCTAGTGCAAAACTTAATGTATGCAATAGGAAGCAAAGAATTTGAATAAAGATCACCGAAAAAAACCCGAAGTACATCCTTCACTTCGAGTATTTTAGAAAGCTCTTGGAATTTTTGCTAGCCCATATGGGATACTTTAGAAAGGGGAAAATCACTAGGTAAAATGCTTAGGCTGGAGCAAACTGCTGCAACTGCAGAGATTTATACCCAGACCTCCGCTCTTCTATCCAAGTGCATGTGTCCCTGTTTTCTCCTGAAGTGTTGTCTCCTCCAAGGTCTTCCACTGGGACTGGAAAGTTTTTCTCACTCCCTTCTCCCTCAGAAAATGTCTGAACATGACTTGTATTTGAGAATACTGAGAGACGGAGCTTCTCTAGCAAGAATTTTCAAATTATCAGGTTTTATGCTCCTGGGATTGAAAGAGATGCTGGAGGCGGAGACAGGCACACACAGAGATGCAACAACTGGGCTTTTCAACCCAATGGGAATTAACGGGGCAATGGATGGCACCGGAGCATCGGTCTCCCATGGGTTATTTTGCTAATTCTTTCCGCTGACTTGCACCAAAGATCAGGAGGACAAACTGAATACTGTAAATGGCATTGAAAACTAACCCAGGAGTACTGACCCAGAAGGCCACTTTCTGAATGAAAGCAGTCTCTCTCATTTAAATGATAGCTACACAAAGCGTGCAGGAAACACTGAGCCTGATCAGAGAAGAGAAGGTGAGAATATTTATTTACCTTTCTTATAACTACCTTTTTATTTTTCCCATGGGAAATAGCAATCTAAAACAGACTACAGAACCACAATATTTATCAGGTAAGGGAATCTTCAAAAAAATCTGCCTTGTGATGATCCAAGGACCGGCTCCTGCTATTCTTAATCCCCTGAGCAGAGCTTTGTTTTGTGTGTATTGCCACTGAAATCAATGAATACAGAATGGGGCAAAGTCTGAATGATCATAGACAGTCTGGAAACATACTCTAAATTATTCAGATCTGACCCCAAAATTTAACCGTGTTTATTGCCACATGAGGAGACATGTCTTTGTAGCTTCCTAAAAGATGTCAAAATGGAAGGATCGGAACGAGAACATTTTTAATCACCCATGTTACTTTAACAACTCAAAATACAAATCCAGAGTCCTCTTCTGGGTATTTCAGTGGCATACACATTTTTTTAATGCCGRTATTTAAAACATTATATACCAGTACATCCAGTCTAATGCAGTATTAAAAAGGAAGATTTCAGTTGACTATAATTTAATACTTTATTAGATGGGACATAGTGGCATGCAATGTTTTAAACAAAMGGCAAAGTTAAGCCAAAACAAAGAAATCGTGTTGCAGCGCCTACTCAAGCTGAGGCTCACCCTGAAGTCAGCTGCTGAAGAAGTGAAAAACTTGTCCCAGTGAGAAACAAAAAAAGTCAATGCTAATCATAGGCATGTCCTCTGCTCAAAACATGTGAGGCTACTTAATTCTGTTTCTACTGAAAGCTCACACCTACAACTGCTGAAGTACAGAAACAAAACTGCTGAGTTTCAAAAGGGCAGATCATGAGATACTTGCAAACCGTTTAGTGTTTTAATTCAGTGATCCTAGTCAAATTTGCAGAAAGAAACAAAAAGACCCATGCCAGTGGCATTGTAAGCACAGTAACTTTTACTACCTGATTCAGATCTTTCAATCTGCATTCAAGAACAGGCAGAAATCTGACATGTCCTCTGGATCTAGGAGAAAGCTTCAAAGGCTAATGCCAAGGATCGCATTCCTGAGCCTGCTTCTCTCAGACGTTCAGTGAAGTCCCACGCCYGTACCCGTCTCTCTCTCTCTCTCTTTACACCTCTTTCATGTTGGTTTCTTCTACTTGTCTCAGACTCGGTTGAAAAGATGTGCCCCTCTGGCTGCAACACAAGACACGAGGGTTCAGAAAAGCTCCCATGTCCTGTGTTGTAGCCGGAGGTCTCACAATAGTTTAGAGCAAACCCTCTGGAGTGCAGGCTTCTTTTGCAGGCAGAGCTCTTTTCCTGCACTTTTGAATTCAACCTATGTGTCAATCTGCRAAAGAGAAGCGGAGAAGAATGGAAATCAGGTGCTCGTGGACAGCACGCAGATAACACTGTGTGCTATTGCTACTGTCAACACTGCAAATGGAAAAACGACCCAAGTAGCTGCCAACCTGGGGCAGAAAGGTCAAATTCAGACCCAGAGTTAAAAGCTGTCGTTCGGTTGACCTCAGCAAAGACACGCCAGCTCACAGCAGTCTGAATTAGCCCCCCTGCCTTTCCAGCGTGGTCTCCAAAACTTGAAGACTGAAAGCATTTCTTTGGCAACTTTGCCAGCACCTATTCTTTCAATGGCAGATAAAGCTAAGCAAATAATTAGCAACTGATCATGTATAAACAAATTCTGCCTTTTGTTTCTTGTTTGCAAATTGCCCTTACACGGATCACAACATTTCTAAATTTGTTATGCAGAATTATTTATGAATGCCTTCATAATTAATAATTCCAGGTCTGCAGATCACTCGTAAGGAGTTGTGAACATTTGCAAATCACACTGCATTTCTTAATTATATAAGCCATGTAAAACTTATTCCTGATGAGGTTAGTTGTCTAATTAACTAACTGACACTGTGGATACGCAGCTCAAGAAATCACTTTTGGTAAACATTCAAACTTTTGAATTTAAAATGGGCACTGTTGAGAATAGTTTCTGCTAATAAAGCTCCRTGCCAAATATCCACAGAAAACAACCCCTAGAAATGGTTCAAAGAGTTAAATTGAAATTCACTTACGAATCCAAGCRGATATTCACAGGACAGCATGTTTTTTTACTGCTTGCTCAACTCAAGTTATAAATTAATGCTAACGAAAATATTCAGAGCTGTTGTTGAATTTCTTACGAGCACAGTATTTACTTGTATGTGTTCTTTTCCTTGTGGACTTACATTCCCAACTGAAATGCTTTAAGAGGCAGAGCTTGAAAGGACTTTTTTTTTTTTTTTTAAATGTCAATCCAGTACAGTACGTTGCTGTGCATTACAATAAAGATCAGCAATTTGGAGCCAGGAATACAAGACAAGATTACTGCTATCTCTGTTCAAAATATCTTTGGCAGATTTATTGCTTTTTTGTCCCTGACTCTCTACATATCACTTCTATGCTGTCGCTACTTCGTTTGGTACTTTTGCTTCTCCAAACAAACTCGAAGAAGCGGGAGGGGAAATGAAGTGTACTTAGCTGCTATTTTTATGAAGGTGACCCACTGAATGCCTGTTCAGGCACTCTGATGATAAGTACTCACATTAATAGAATTTAGTAAATTACATAAGCTCTTTGCTCTAAAATGTCGAACTTCTGTTCAAAAGATTTTTAAATTTTTTTTTAAACTTTCCTATCTACTTCAAATAAAACTCACAGCTATCAGCTTTGTTCATTTCCAGACTTATCTCACATGGAATAAAGTACAGTTCAACCAGTCACAGCTCAGATCAGGCAAAGTTCAAAGCTATGAATTAAAAGATCTTTCCATATGAGTGCAKCAAAAGGAATACCGTCAGTATTTTTGACAATAACATGGCTCTTAAGGTTGTCTAATGACGAGTGCAACAACAGTTTTCAGCCATTAGTCTGCAACTTGAAGAGCCCCCAAATCTTTTTGTGTATGTATTCTAAGATTTTTGCTATGGATTATATAGTTTATCTAGAAATTAGTTATTTCCAGCCACCTGCCTCTCTTATCTCAGCTGCATAGTAAAAAAAAAAACCCAACCATTTTTACATTCAGCGTGAAAAAAAAATCATGCCAAGCTCCATCTGTCTTACCAATTCCCTAAACTGTGCCTATATAGGCACTAAAAGGAAATCAAAACACAGAGTACTAGAAACTTGGGACCCAGAATTAATCTGCTTTTTACAGAAAAAATATGTTCAGATAAAGCTAAAAGATTCACTCCACCCCTATTACAGCGAGGAAATTCAAGGTTAGAGCTGAAATGGCATCCTTAAAGATTTGCTGACGTCCTGTGGAAAAAGCATGAAAATCATTTGGGTTAGAGAAGATTCTGCTTAATTGGTCTATATTTCCTTCTTTTGTGTCTCCTTGTTTTTGTTCACTGAAKGCATTTCCAAGAGAAGTTACTCTGAGTTCGCAAGCCTCTCTGGAATGGTCTTGTCTGCTCCGTGCAACATCTCAGATAGGAAGCAGGATGCATTAGCACTGCAGCCTGCTCTATACAACCCATCCTTTTACCTATTTTATACTACCAACAGGGGTAAGTCAATATATGGATAAATGGAAAACCTGCTCGTTCCTCAGGATTTATTTCCCTAGTCTGACAGTATAATCGTCTTTCGCTCCATGGGTATAAACTTCGAGTCATGATGAATAMTGATGGGATGGAGGGCGAGGGATAGATTTGCGAATCACCTCTTGCGGGGTGTGTCACTCCCCTCTCCCCCGACATGAGTAGCAAGCTGGTGCAGCAAGCTGCAGTGAACGATCAYTGAAATTTGGCCTCTCCCCTGAGCTGGTCAGCGTAATCTTCACAGTGAGCCGTTCGAGAACAATCAGTGGCTATATCATTAGCCAGACAGTCTTCTGGCTTCTACGGTTTGCATAAGGAGTAAGAACAGATATAATGTGCTCATATGACTACAGAGGTGTCCAAGCGGTCCTTCCCCGGGGCGAGGAGCTGCCATTCCAGACCCGGCCATCAAATCAAACCTCGAAACTGGAGGTCTGAGAGGAATTCTGACTTCCACCACCAAACCCACCCTTAAAATTTGGTAGCGTGGCTGGACCCAAAATGGGAAGGGGATTATTCTCCAGTTCCAGAAACACATCACAGGGATACTGAAGCCACAGAATGTGAATTTGAACTCGAGCCAGGGTGATTTGTCCTCATCTTCAAGCCATTAAATGTAAACTAGCACTTTCCTTTGSATCTGGATACTGCCTTCTCTGCCCATTACTATTATTACTTAAGGGAGACATTTCTTGCCACTGTTGGAATCAATTTTCTTTCCCAGCCCCCATTCTTTGTTACAATTTTTGAGTTTGTGACAAATACCCTTTTGTTCTTCTAATTAAATTTCACATCTGTTCCACACCAGTTCACCTTATTCTTTGGAGAGGACAGTCCTGCTGGGGCACACTAAAAATTTCAGTCATTTTATAGAAAAATAAATGTGAGTATGTGTTACAATTTACCTAACCACTGTGAATTAATTTGGTGTTTAAGGTGACACTGTACTAATTACATATTAGCACATTAATGTAGCTGCAGGCTGTAATCATTTCCCTTTGAATGAACAGCGCATACTTCCAGCAAAGTCCTCAAGAACTGTTTTGGAATGCAAGAAAACAATAATCAATTCTCTTGTTGCTGCTACTTCAATATAAAGCGAAGAATTGTCTAACCTTATTTTTAAGAACATCAATCTCTGTTTATTATTAGTAAAACATTTTTGACAAACTCTGCCCTTGCATGAACACAAACCCTTGTTGTACTCAATAGGTACACATCACCTCAGGCAGAATTTGGTCCTCGGTGACCTTAAGCTCTCCATGAGCCCAATCTTCTTCTAATCTGTATTCACTGTGGGAATTCCCTCATTCCAGACTCCAAAGCCTTATAACCATGCAACTTGGGACAAGGCCTCTGCGGGACATGTGGCAGTTCTGCTTGGACATGGTCATGCACAAGCATTTATCAATGGTGACTGTTAAACTTTAACTAGCATAATTTAAGAGAGCGAAAGGAAGGAATTTACTTTTAAACATGTAAAGCTTTATACGATATTTTCTGAATTAAAGACTGCGATTTAAAATAATCCTGTAAATTGAAAATCTATATCTGATGTGGCTGAAGGGGGACTTTTAGACCTAACTGTCTTAAACATAGATTTTAAATCAATATGASTAGTTTTGGAGCATTACCATTCAAGGATTTTGTGCCACTGCTGTTAAAGCATTATTAATTCATGTTCTTATCTTTCTCATTTCATAAAGTGTAAGGGTTTTTTTGGTGCAAGTCTATTAATGTAGGGACTATAATCCATCTTTTTCTATTTCGCCTTGGTATTGTCTCCCCAGATCAAAGTTAGATTATAACACAGAGTGAATTTCATAAATTATTTTGAACGATTTTACAGAAAAAAAAGAAAGGAGAAAAAAATGCAGGTTAAAGTCAGAAGCACATCACATATCACACAATTTACCAAGAAGTAGTCAAGACTGCTTGAGATAATCTTCTAAAACTCAGCAATAAAAAGTTTGTTTAATTTCTAAAGATGGCAGATGTCATTAAAAAAGAGGCTGATACAAAAATAAAGCCTCCAGAGCCTGGCAGTTCTGTTCGGATGTCAATAAAAGATAATGTAACCTGTCAAATTTGCAAGCATGTTTTATCCAACCATCGCATTCTACCTTCACCACTCAAGCATTACCTTCCAGGAAACATCCGCATCTGCCTGATTATCCTAAAGTAATTCTGATGAAGAGAGCAGGTTGCAAATTAAAAGCATCTTTTCTTCCTAGTTTTGTCTCTCTCACCCCCACCTCACTTTTTAATCCTTCATTTTTTACAGTTCAGCTAATTTTTTCTTGAAAGGTTAAGGAGCTAGCAATTATTTCAATGGCTCTTGCAGCTGTAGGGTAAGTGTCTCATCTGGCCTTTATTTTAAGGAGCTTCCCTTCATGCTTCATACTCGATGTCTCTTGTTGAACACTGAGGTTACTCTAGAGTTGCAGTACAGCGGTAACTTGGGAGATACCAAGTCTTGTTCCTACTAGAGCATACAAACCGTGGTATGGAGATGGCCTGCAGTTGCCATGGATGGGTTGTCATGCTTCACACTCTGTTGCGCTGGTGTTGCACCACCAGGCAAAATACTAAAGGCTACTGCTGGTTTTATGCTGATTTAGATGTACTCCCTTCTGGGAAAGATTTTTTCTTTCCTGTATCCATTATGATTTTTCCAAACATTTTAATTTGTCTTCTATTAAGTCAGCCTTCACATTTTTTACCATCAGTTCATACACCGTGACTTTGCAAAGTTTTGGAGGTTGCTTGACTATTTCCATTGTATATGTTCAGTTCTGGAAAGAAGCCCAAAAAAAGCCCACAGTCTCAACAAATCAAGCGTTTATTTTGAGGCTTCTGCTGATAGCCCTCATCACTGAACTGAGAAAGTTTGCATCATATCCCCATGATATCTCTTTGTGTTGTTATGCTTGATGGATTCAATCACCCTGGCCACTGTGTTTCTGGAGTATCTGTCCAAATTCTGCACCAACCTCCAAAGAAACTCTGAAAGTCAAAAGCTCTGTTGCTTGCTTTCCAGCTGTACAGCAAACATGCATAAAATGCATGAATTAATCAAGATCACAGCTATTTCAGGAGCCCAGAAGGGTGGAGCATTGGGTCAAGGTGAAAATGTTTGTGCTAGTGATTCTCCAGCATCAGTATTTAGCAAACCCGTCTCTGTGCAAGCATTCCCTCCTTAGGCAGAGCTGGCTTATGCTGTGAGGGGGCTGCAGTTCGCTATCCAGCAGCTTGGGCAGCACAGAGAAGGCCCATCTCCACAGACAAAACCAAAACTGAGCCAGGTATTAATTCCTAAACAGAAAGTGTCTCTTTCCTAAATCAAGGAAAAGAGAGGGGAAGCTGGCCCTGCACTTCCACTCACTGCAGAAGAAATCCCACAAAACTGCCACTTTAACCCCAGGATAGGCCTCTGTTTGGGAGAAAGGCTGTCGACGCAAGCTCTGTCTCGTCAGGCAGTGCTGTCCACCCGTGGGCTTGCTCTGTGTGGCTGTGCTCTCCTCACTGGAAAGCCACCGGCACGTGCCTGCTGCCACCTGTGTGCACCCTCCGATGGGGATGCTGCAGCTTGCACGGTTCAGGCTCCTTTGCCTCCCCGTTCCTGCGGGGTGAGGACGCACGAGGAGACTGTCATTGTCATTATGACAGGCCATAATTTTTTTTTCCACTTCTTATTCAGCTGTGACTTGAGCTGTCTTTCTCCCACAGAAATGTGCTTGTGTAACAGCATCCGCGTCCTGCTTGTGCGCACTTAATGCCATCTTTCCACTGCTTTCTGGGTACCAATTTACAAAGCAGAGTTAGGCAGTCAGTTATTAAAACTGACCTAATTAATTAAATGAAATRGCACCGAGGGAAGGCATGTGGCTATACCCGTGGACTGATATAAAAGTCTCATCTAGTGGTACTCTTCACTGATACAGTGACCCTCAGACAAAYGTCTCCACGGACTGGAGACATGCCACTGAATATTGCTTCCTTGAGAACTCAGCAGCTATTACAGACATTTTATGTCTGGGAGTGCTGCCGCTCACTAGCTTACCTATGGTTATACAGAAAGTGTGGGGCAGAATCAGCAATGAAAATAAGATTTTAAAGCTGGGACTGAACGGGCATCTGCTGATGTACGTAAAAATCCTCTGCAGGTTTTGAGCTGGTGTGCAGAGGGCACCAGAAAATAGGGTTGGACACAGCGTGCCTGGCGTGCCACACTGACATACACGAACGAGCCTCCCAGGTGCCGTCAGCTGTGTGCAGCACTTGCCACGTAGCTCCTCCCAGCCAGCCTCCGGATCCGAAGTGCAAATAAAGCCTGTAAACTTCACCTTCCCAGAAACTGATTTCCATATTCACTGTTAAGCCCCTGTYGGTGTTGTCTGTGGTATGTAATTGAAACATGGTGAATAATGGAGCCGATGATGGATTTAGAGATGTTCTAAATTTGCCGGTCTGTAGGTGGTTTTGTCCACTGCTACTTCCTCCCAGTACTAAGCACCRACTATTGCTTCCAGAATTAAATACTCTATATGAAAAAATTGTTCCCACAGCACAACTGACAGAAATTTGAAATGATATAATAATAATGTACAGTCCATTTGCTGTCTAATGCATGTGTGGGATTGAATAGCTCTTTGCGATACATTCCCTTCTTGCTAAATTACTCCAACTTCAAACTGAATTAAAGTAGTTAGTTGCCACTACACCATTGAACTTTGATAGCTGGATCCATTCCAAAACTTGGGACTGCAGTCGCTTTTCTTGCAGAAATTCACAAATAAGGGAAAAAGACAAGATTAAAAAAAAAAAAACCACCTTATTCCATTTTCTAAGCTCTGCTTTGTTCACCAGTCTGGAAAGTCTGATTAGGACTGTGAAACGTGTATCAGCTGGAAATGTCCCGCCAAGGCGGGGGTCTGCTGTGTACGTGTTCCCAGTCTCTTCTTCCACTGCAGTACTACAGCTACATCTCAGACTGTGGCTGTGTGTTTACCCATGTACCAATCAATACATTTAAGAACAACACCCCTGCTGGCAATTTTTGCTTACACAATGACTTGCCAGCCACGCTATGGCAAACCCATGTGAATACCTGCTACCAAATTCAGTGCAACAGCTTCTAACACCATTAGCTCATGTCCCTCTGTTTTCCATTAGCACCAGCTATGCTGAACGGTGTGGGAACATACCAAATTATGGAACATAGAAAATGATACTAAATTATTACACTATGCAAGTATTGCACCTAGAATCCTACCCACAGGGCACACGTTAGCTCTAGCTTAGTTGCTGCTTAGGYATGTTAGGCTGTAACTGTGACTGTACTAAGTCATGCACTCAGGCATAGCCATTTACTAAAGTGTCTGTGCTACAGTTGACTGCAGTATTTGCTTTTGAACGGGTCCCACTGTACCATGTTGGCGAAGGGGCAAAGTCAGTAAGAAACTGTTTGCGCTGGACATGTCTGGTACTTGTCTGCCCAGCGCAGACCTCCTGTTCTATTGCATTTGCTTAGTAGTGAAGGATGTAGGCAGACACAGCCTGATGAAACTGGCTACCAGAGAATCATCCTGCTCTATTCTCCATGTCTTTGATTACTCTTTAATTCAGTGAAATTTTCRTGCAGAGTCCTTCTGACTCCAAACGAGCACAAGTATGTCCATTCCAGTTCTTAAGAACATAAAAGACTATGCTACCATCCTGTCCATAGATGCCCTTCTGTTACCGTGCCCTCTCGGAGAACAAAAGCAYTCACTTAAGGAAGGAGTAACATACGAGGCATTTTTTGAGGTTCAGACTATTGAAGTACAGTATTTGAGCACTTCATATACTTCAATGACTATTCTTGCAGCTAGCTGCAAAAGAAGAAGAACAGACACATGAAAATAGTAAGTAACTAGTCCACGGTCACACAGACCATGGCTACAGTGTCTGGCAGCGTCAAAGCTTATTCTCAAAACTAAACATGTCTGCTGTACAGGGGTGAGACTGAAAGCACACTCGCTGGAACAACTGGGAAATGCCCTCCAGAGCATGTGCCCTAGCAAGACCAGCACATTAGTGCAYGGCTTTCACAGCCTGCTCACACACATAGTCCACTGCCTGCCTCCAAGGCAGCTGCATGGAAGGAGGTGAGGAGGACGCAAAGGACATCGCCCTTGCACCCACTCTGGAGACAACCCTTTCAAAGTGCCGTAGATAGATCAAAGACACTGAACTGGTTCTTTTGAAAATCATTTAATGCTTTCTCCATTTCCCTGGGTCAAAGGTGCTTTGGGTGGAAAATGTCAAATTTTGGGCAACTTGGGAGGCATCATGTTCAATACTGGGAATGAAATGAACAGATAACAGAACAGAAGGTTCCCAAAGATAGCTGTGGGAGTGAAAATGGGAAAAGGGAAACAGAAAACAAAGGATWTGAGTCTCTATAAATTCCTTACGGGAACCATTCAGCAGTATAGTCTTTGGGTRCTACAGGTGTCACCAGCTCTTCTGCAACATTGTTAATAAAAAACAGCAGCAACAAAAAATACTTTGGTTGGACTTTGTATTTAAGTTAATTAAAATGGCTTAGATTAATCAGCATCATGCATTTACACAGAGTGCATGTGCCATCTGTGTAAAGTGTCTCTGAGTAAATCTAGATTAGAGCTTGTGGTCCGATTTTAATTCAAGTGAATTGGCTGTAAATTAATTTAAAAACAGTAAATGGTGACCAGAGCATGCTAAGAATGCTTGGTTCAGTGTGGGCTGAGCTCCAGAGCAGRGGCTGTCCAGTGATAGCAAATACAGTTGAGTTGGATGCCAAGGGACAACAGAGTTTTTGGTGGGATGTGACACGAACTTGGAGCTCTGTACATTTTCTACAGTCAGATGAAAGGACAGAGCTGGAGAAGGTTTACAGCTATGCATATATGAGAGACAGYGAGAGTAACTGGTAGTTTTCAGCGGGACGTTTGCAGTAGTCTGGACTGTCTGCGTGTGAGAAGTAGCACGAGGCAACCAGCACAGATTGTGGGTGCTTATGATACAGCAGGGGAATGTGATGCTGAGAGCTGACCCTTGTGATGGAGCTGGTGGTGAGCTATACTGCTTCAGTTTTTGCCAGCACTCCAGTGCAGCAGGGCTAAAATCCACCAGGCACCAACCTCCTGTCAGCTTCAACAGAAGAATATGTGCTTAAATAATCTTTGAGGATTTGTGTACAAAATGGTATTACTGCCATCA
Source organism: Phoebastria nigripes (assembly GCA_035582835.1). Taxonomy (NCBI): domain Eukaryota; kingdom Metazoa; phylum Chordata; class Aves; order Procellariiformes; family Diomedeidae; genus Phoebastria; species Phoebastria nigripes. Next base: position 1,044,551 of record JAYKAV010003487.1, on the reverse strand, counting down.
TCTGTCAATCCACCCAGGGAAGTCTTCATCTCCAGCTTGGGAAATACTGCTTGTAGAGGTGGGAGAAAGTGGCAATCTGGGAAATTTGTAAAATAATATATTTGTATAACCAACAAAAAAAATTACAATAAAGGGAATACTAGTATTCAGTAAATGAGGACTTGTATTTCTCCTTAAGAGGCCATAGACAGGTAAAATTAGCCCCTCTAGCTGTTCTAGTATTCAGACAGACAGATTACCTTTGTAGTCCCACATAAAAGAATGCAGGTAAAGGAGAAACTAACTATTGAATAAAAAACTTCTCTGGGGTTCAAATGTTCAAAAATTCTTCCTCCTGTAAATACTGGTTTTCTAGCTCAAACCTAAGTAAAAAGAAAAGCAATCTCCATCACTCGAAATTATGTTCATTTACAAAACATATACAGAAACATGCTCTACAACAAATCTCTCTGTCTTGTTATAAGCAGGGAGGCATCAAAATCCATAATAACAGCATTTATAAGAGAAAGATCAATATGGCATCTGGCATTTCAAAGGCAGAAAATGATTCTATTAAATTTCTACTGGTAGAAAATGCACTGGACAAAATACCTAAAACCCATAGTGGGTTTTAGCCTTTCACACTGTGCCACTGAATAAATCACAGGGAAACCATGACAAAATTTTTTTGTTAAAGATGTGCTAGGGCCTGCTTCACCCTCTTCTGATTGAAATAACAGCTCTCCAACACAAGATTGTGGCTCAAGATGTCACTGACCTTCTCCAACTCACATCTTATCAGAGCACCTCTGTTGTCATTGGGATGTGGGAGTAAAGCTTAAGGTTTGGGTTTTTTTGCCCTGGGTGCCACTGTTTTAATATTGTGTGCGTGTGTGTGTGTGTTAACTAATTTAGTTGTGCTACAGGAGAAACAGTAAAAGGGTAACAGAGAGTTAAATACTCTGATTTTGATTCCCATTTTAGATACATAAAAGCAAAACCTAAGAATGGCCACAGTGGGTTAGACCAAAGGTTTGTCCACTCCAGGAGAGCACCCTGTTTTTATAGAGTTGACATTAAGAGATCTCTGAATACAGTTTTTGCTCCTGGGACTGTTGACAATTTCTTGTTCTGGTGTCTTGATAAAAAAAAAAACAAAGTATAGCAATAAGTGGATGCTTCTGGAACCATAAGAACAGGACAACCATATATGAAACTTCTTGCTAATACTCTGCCTTTAATGATTTTAGCTCAGGACCTTATTTCTCTGAATGTGGGCTTTATGTATTTTGCAATGCTCAGTGAATTTATTTTCATGAGCTTCAGTCATCCCTTGTAAATTTTTAGTACCTACCTTATCCTTTAGCAAGGAGTTTCACAAGTCATCTTCCCACCTGTCGTGGGAAGAACAGAATGAGACAGCCCTAGCCAGTGGGAAGTTATGGTGTCAGCCCACTGGCTGTCAATGTTGTCGTGTACTCTGTTGGTAACTCATAAATGGAACTACAGAGGAAAATAGTTTTGAAGTGTGATGAAGAAGTAGATGTTGATGGATATTTGCAGAGCGTAGTCCCCCAGCATAAGGGACATGAGAGGAGAAAGCATGTAAGTGTCCATTTGCAAACCTCAGAGACCATGGAAGATGGCTGGTAGGCTGCACCAACCTACTGGGTTACCTGCAGGGAGATGGTACCCACGGCTGTCTCAGACCCTCCCAGGAATGGGTGGTTCTGTGAATATAGCACTGAAGATGGGCTGAGGAAGAGCAATATAGAGTCAGGCTGTATTTCAAATACAAGACAAGACAGATACTGCTAGGCAGGAAGAAGTCTGGAAAGTTCTATCTTTGTTCCTTATCCTTTATATAAGTGATCAACCATCCTGTTCCTTCATTTCTGCRAGATCTGGAATGACTGTGCATTCAGAGAGGAGGCGAGACCAAAGCAGCAGCTCCCTTTTTCCCCTTGAAACCTGTGTGAAGGCCCATTTTGCTGCAATAAACTGACCCTTTTCACAGTCAAATACAAATCCAGCTACTCATGGCACCTGTAAATGGCCTTGTCTTATAGTAACGCTCAGTGCTTAAGCCAGTGACATTAAATGAAGTTAGACACTGGATTTTTACATGCACCTGAGATAAAACATAGCAAGTGGTATGCGGCCTTAGAAATTTGTACATTGGTAGTAATTAATACCAGTCATTAACCTGGGAGCCACAAGGGCTTATGGTGTCTGAAGGCCTCCAGTGGATGCTAATAAAGCCAGGCTTTTATACAAGGAACAGAGCAGTTATGGATAAAAGCAGTAGGATAGATGTGACAACCAGCAATTTTAACTTATCACCTTGGAGCTTTATTTTTGAAAGCTTTTACTTCCCACTGATTGCAGGCTTCCAATTTTGGATTGTCATGTAATAAATTACAAAAATTATCTTCCTTTTTTTTTTTTTTGGCATGGTGCTTCATAGACAAACTGTCTAAAAAGCTTCTTTTTTAACAGAATGAGTTAAGTATTGCTGCCATGGTGATTATAAGAAGAAATCAGCACCAAACAGTAGCCTAGAAATCTGGATACAGATTCAAAATTCTCAGTAGCCAGGGTATTTGATTTGAGTCCTTTCTAACAGGAGGCTTTTACTGTGTGTATGGAGGGGATGGGGGTGGAAGGCTGGAGCAGAGGTMATTTTGAAAAGCAGCTCTTTAACCCTTTTCCTGAAAGCGAGAGGACTGTCTGACTTACTAGGTGTCTGAAGGAGATCTGAAGGAGATCACTCCTAGCAGGGAGGTGAACCTCCTCCTCTCAGCAGGARTGTGAAGGAGAAGGCATCGTCATCCCTGAGGTGGCTGTAAGGGTGGCACCACTGTACTGATCATTTAAAAGCTGTCCCGTTTGACCAGGACCTTCCCTGTTTAGTACTAAGGTAGTCTTGACTCTTGCATATACCAAGTACTAACAGAGTTTATTAACATTCACTGCCACATTTACTTCCCACTGAATTTATATTCTAAATAAGTATTCTAGACCAAGAGGTCTAGTTTGCTGACAGTGCCCATGCTTGATCATAACCATCATAAAAAGTCAGCAATGGATGCAAAGACAAAACTTGTAAGAGCCATTGTGAAGCTAGTAAAAATGTTTTCAACATTTAATTAATTATCTCCTATGTATCACCCACAACAAGAGGACAAAGATTTTGTGGGATTATTAGAGAACTAAAAGCACAAAGCCATAAAAAAATGCCTTACTCAAAACCTGCAACTTACGTAGAGCAGATATAAAACCAGCAATAGCCTGTTAAGCGCCTGACTAAAAGGTAGTCTTTGCATCAGAAAAAGGTAGTGAGATCAAAAAYGGAAAGTTTCTGCCATTAATGTCCCCCATGGCTGGCTTGAGAAGGGAGCCCAGGGACTGACAGCTAAACTGACCTCTTCCAGGGACATGCAGATGTAGGTGGTCACGTCAAACTGCTCTGTTCCCTACCATGCAGGGCATTCAAGATTAGTCACATTTTACAGTCAGTGACATTAAACTCTTCCATAGTGATCCATGTGCTATAAGTTATAATATATTATTTATAATATTTTAATCACCTAAAGTTCGGGGACCTCAAAGCACATATTAATTAATGCCTATTTTAATTAGCTCTGCCTCAGAGAGAGGGAGAAGACAAAATTGTGCAGCCTTATTAGCACTACACTCCAGCACCATAATTAAACCCAGAACACGCAATGTAATACACATCAGGACTTAAAGCAGTGGAAGGTTGGTCATCACCATGGCAGCCTCCCACTCTTATAACTTCCTTTTTCCTTAACATCATTCTTCTTTCCTCCCTGCGTCCTCCTGTGAATGGCAGTTTCCACAAAGGAAAAGGGGAAAGATCTCTGCTCCTCATGGGCCAAACTCAGCTCTGTTCTTGCAGTAACAGCATCATCTTCAGTGGAGTTATTCTATACTCCATTGTACCTGGAAGAATATATTATTATTATGAGGAAAAATCYTTTTGTGCAGGTATCTTCACATGCAATTTTTTTCCTCCTTTTGGCTACCAGCCACTGTGGATCTGTCTGCAGGCATAGAAACCTCTGCTTTGCTGCCTTCAAGCGTTCTGTCTCCTTCCCTGTCCAAGAATCCCTGAAGGTACTTCATTTTAAATTTCACAGCTGCTGGATTCTGAAAGGGAAAAAATGGATTCTTCATATTTTCTGACTCTTCACAGTAAATTAACTGTGGGCTGAAGGGGCAAGTCAGTGTGCAAAGATCAATGGAAAAGCATCAATACAACACTCCGTAGTGCCAATCTCCAGCATCCCACCCTTGTCTGCTGAATGACCAAGTTAGGAAATTCCAATCACTGCCATTCAAGCATCTTCTTACATATATTTTAGCCATTAAAGATGAACAAAACTCCAATAAACTGAGTCCCTGGAAGTCAGTAACAGTTTTCCTGTTGACTTAAAGGTTTTTAGGATAAGACCTTAAGAGYTTAATAATGATATTAGAAAAAAATTACCTAACTCTGTACTGGTACTATCATATAGCATTAGTTTTCAACCTTTTTTGCTTGCAGCTCCTTAAAATTTACTCAATAGACTTGATTTTCTTAGCAAAGTTCTACAGATGCCTTAGGAGTGGTGCTCACACTCTCAGATAGTCATACATTGCAAACATCTGCTAAGGGGAAGGAAACGACATTCATATAAAAAAAACCCCAAACCTTACCAGTAACTAAATACAGGAAAGTTCTGTTTTCTTTTTCTTATTTCATGCTAATTGCCAAATTCTTTCAACTCTAGATTGCAATAAATTTCCCTCAATTTCACTTCCCCTGCCCCGTTCCATAAAATTTCTTCAAATAAATAATGAAATTGAATAGTTAAGCTTGCAGAAATTGCTATTACTTTATTAATGTCTGACCCAACAAAAGCATTTTTCATGCACAAAAAAGAAGGAACTGAATAGCTTTTAAGAAATGTGCTACATTTTAATATGTCCTGGTGACATGCAGAAGCATATCTACAATGCTGAAAGGAGCGGAGATGGAAGAATGGGTGGAGAGGGCTCCACTGATAACACTATCCGAGCTCAGAGCACTCAGTAATACCAAGGAATTTTGTACACTCACGCTTCTTTGTAATTAATTTACTGATGTTAGAACAAACAGTGGTGCCTTGCTCCAGAAACAATTCTTGGCCAATACATTTTGCATCAAATCCTAAATCATCATTTTAGTAATTTCTAAAAAGCAAACCAATGTAAAATGTTAATGTTTCAGTATCTTTTACTCTTAAATGTAATATTTCACTTCATTATTTACTTATTTGCATTTGCTATTATTTTGCATTTGCTAGTATTTTGCTTTACTGTATTATAATTTATTTTGCAATTTTAACTCATTTTGTGATATATTTAAAGTGTTTTATTAATTCTGATAGTTTTGTTAACACGACATGACAGCATATTTAGTGGATTACAGCAGGTTTCCTTCCACTACTCAGCATCAAGTGACTGTAGAGACATTAATGTATGCCTAAATTAGACCAAGGTAGCAAGTGAGTTTAGACTGGTTTAACCTTCCCCAAAGTTTTAGAGGAGCTCATTAATGTTGCTCTGCAAAGCATCTGTAGTCTTATAATGGAGCCATTATGTGATATTGTTATGATACTTTCTTCCCAAGCTCCCAATGCCTTGCAAGTAATTGACTTTTTATGCCCTGTTATTCTCACTGGCAATTTTCAGGTTGTATCATCACAATTCTGACTCCTCCCATAAAGTAAAGTTCCCTGAAGTCCTCCTTGTATTGTGTATGTTTATTAGAAGGACCAGGAAGAAAAGGGGAAAACAAAAGGCCAGGGTGTCATTATCCTTATTCATCTCTATGAATAATGCTTTGCTCCATAAATAATTCACTGAACTCATAGCGTAAGGTACAGGTGTTAGCTTGTCACAATTTAGCATCGTAGGGATATAACCAGTGATATTCATGAACGCTTGGGGATTGGGAGAAGACTTGCTTGTCTTTTGAAGCTGAAAAGAAAAAACAAAATCAACAAAATTTTAGAAAAACTGTTTACAGGTATATTAGTGCTTCAGTAGCTGAATCCCAGCCTGAGCACTCTGCTTGAGACAAAGCTTCTCTCAGAACCCCTTGAATTTGGACAGATGCAAAACTGAACTGGGTCCTGGGGACATCTTCAAATAGAGCACAACAGAGTGTTTACTGGAGGCGAATGCTACAGCCAAACTTCATTGAAAACCTATTTCATTTCTTCACCCAGCTTCTGCCTTCTCATGAATGCATATCCATGTATGAATTCTGAAAGCTAGCAAAGATCTTAAAGAGAAAACTGAAAACAAACAGGTTCAGTCACCTCTGCAGAGCATTTGCAGAAACTAGTGGATGCCGGACTAGAATCTTTGAAGTCAAAGAAGGGCAGGCGAATGGACACAAAGACTGACGCTGCAGATTGACTTCCCACAGAAAGCTGACAGTCATTTTGGAAATACAGAAAAAAAAAAGTCATTATATTTCTCCTCTGTTCCCAGCTTCTCTCTTCTTTTTAACCCTCAAGGAACTAACTTTTTTTAACCATGAACCCAAGTGCATTGGGGTAACTCAATTTCAATAAATTAAGCACCAGCTGTTCTTTTTAGAGTTCCTTTTTAAAAAAATTATTAATTAACTATTAAATATTTAATCATTAAATATACTCCCTGCATGTGTGCATGCTAAATGCAAAATGCTAGGCCCACTTCTCTGGCTCTCTGCATTCAGGTGGCAGAGGCAGAAGTGGAAACCAGATGGAACACAGCAGATGGGTATTCTGCTGCTGCAAAGAAGTCCCTGGAGCTGTAAAAGGTAATGCAGTCCAGCTTCTGAAAGTTACACTTCAGGCAAGATGACTAACTAGAATAATCACAAAATCAGCATCAGAAAGGAAAAAATAACTTCCTGCAATAAAATGAGAAGAGATACAAAGATAGAGACAAACTAGGACGTTGACTTTGCAACACCTTGTGGTAATGAGCGGTGATCAAGATTACAATGAAGAGATTCATGCCTGAAAGCTGGCCTGCTTCTTCCAAGTATAGCAGATGATCTAATAAAAGATAATCTCTCCTCTAAAACCTTGCCTCTCTTAGATTTTTAATCCATTCTGAATAGAAAAACTACTGCCATTTCATTTTTCATTTGGAGATTTTAAAGAGCTTTACAAAGAGGTTTACAGATATCACTGGGATTCTTGATGTATAAAGTATGATGGACTATATCCTCAGAAAGACAAATATTCCTTGATGCTTTGAYGCTTTACAATCCATATCCTGACTTAGATACTGATGTGCTATTAGATAGTGCATGGGGACAGTTAGGTGCCTCAGCATGCGACAAAGGGAAGGCCAACCTGCTGAGGCTGGCCAAGTGGCACTGCTGGAGACGGAGGTGCCCCTCTCTTCTCCCCCTCCTCCCCAACATAGCTGCTATCCTGAGCTGCAGCTGGCGCTTCTCTTCTCCTGCAATTCAGTTATGAACCCTCTCCTGAAGATGGACACTTAAGCCATCTCTTTCTCACAAAATACAGACAAGATCCTCTCCAACCTCCTTGGAGCTCTCACTTGGGATCTCAAATCCCAGCTTCAAATCCTTCAAATGTCTGAAGGTGTTTGGCCCCCTCTCCTCTATCCGTTGGTACAGTTCATTGATTCTCCATCCCTCCTCCCCATCCAGTGAACATTTAATCACCTCCTAGAAATTGGAAGAGCTTCAACTGAGGGAAGGACAATCTTGGCTCCATGTCCCATCATCCTTTCTCAAAGCTTACTCTATAGCCTGGTGTTTAAGCTGCTTCCCCTGTGAGGCAGAAAATGCAAATTCATATCTACTCAGGCAGAGGTGGGATTTGAAGTGGGATCTCCCAACTACTGGATGAATGCCACTAGACCAGACCGAGGGTGTCAACGCCATGCTCAAAGAATATCTACAACATTGGATCCTGCAGGTGAGCCATCCATTTCTAAGTTTGAAATCCTGACAGGTCTGAGGTGCAAGACAGATGCTGAACTGCTCAGCAGTATCAAGGCTGGAGACATTCCGGGCATGTAGAGGAGCAAGACTTAAGCAACATCACGAACATCTTAACATTAGACAGTTAGACTACACCTGCTATTCAGAGACAAGTGGTTCTGCACATATGTGATTGCAAAGACCTATATATTTTCTTATCYTGGAAATCTATACCTTCACACTTTCAGCATGTCCAAGCACCACCAGCTTCCAAATCTAGAACACAGAGCAGCAGGCTGTAAACAGAAGAGAAATCTAGGGTACATTAATTTGGGCTTTGTAAATTAATAGCTAAACTGCTCAATAAGATCCTGGATACTACAGATATGTGGAGAACCTGGTGATGGCATGAAGGTGTGCTAGGAGATAGAAAATGAAGACAAAGCTCTGCATACCTGGGGTCAAACTTTCCAAGCTGTCTCAGTTGAAGTTCTGTTTTTTTCATATGGCAGTTTCATATGTGTACATTACCTGTGCAGCGGAGCACAGTTGGGCATGAAGTTGTTTGAATCCATTCCCATTCAACTGCAGGCACAAACCCTGTGGAGACCATGAATTCTACCATGAATTTTGTACAAATCTCTCTATATAAGTAATTTTACACTCATACAAAAGGAGGCTTTTAATATTGTATGCTAGGCAGCTATTGAAATTTCATGGGTGTATGAGATGGACACATTTTATGACCCCTTAACTAATTATTGTGCCATTACTACCCTTGGTGCTTTCTACATTTGCTGACCCCAGACTATACTTACATACCTCTCTTCACATGATTTCAGACTGAATATGACTTTCCTCTCATACCCATTTTCATTTAACTCTGATCTGTCCCTTTTTTGAAATTCTGAGCTGGTTTTCATAAAAATCTTATCTACAATCAAAGTTCTGATTCTCTTTAATGCTCTGGGATATGGCCTTATCTCATGCTATTATTAAAAATGGAAAGCTCTTTTATACAGGTATATTTTTGACCTCTGCTCTTCTCTATTTGGAACAAAACTTGCAGCAGCATGGCCAAGAATAGAAGCGGCATCGCTCAGCTCCCAATTCTATACTTTAACCACTAGATGATGCTTCCTGTGAGTATATAAAATTTCATTTAAATGCAAAACTCTCACTAAGTTTGCTTCTGCTTATGATGTGTTAATATTATTTTTTACATCCTGCCTCTCCTTGACCTCCCTTGTCCTCTTGGGTTTAGCAGATTTTCAAGGTCCGTTACAACAGCGAGAAAGGTTTATGTGGCTACTTGTCACTCAGCTTGTATGTGAAAGGTTCCCATCAAACAGCTGGGGATAGTTATTACACCATAGTCAGCCCTGTTTGAACAAACGACTCTCATGACTCTGTGTGAACAAAACTTCTGATAACGCAGATATTTTAGGAAACAAGCAGAAACCTTTCGAGGATATTACCACCAGCCAGGCATTTGTATTACCCGAGAGTTCAGCAGTTTTAATATGTGATGAAATGTCCAAAAGTCTTTTTTTGCAGCCACATGTATAAATTGGGATGCATTCCACTTAAACTGAGGGCACTATATTTGTATAAAATAGTGTAAAGACAGAGTCAATATTACAGTAAAATAAAAACAACACTGTGGTTCTGTAGATAAAGTTACCAGGTAAGTGGATAAAGAGTTGTTGTTAGTATATTGTGCTCTGCCAAGAAATTAAGACTACCAAGAAATTAAGAAATAAGCAGAAGCGAATAAAAGGGTCAATAAAATGTGCTATTTTGCACATCAATCTATTGCAAAAGCTTTTAATGGTAAAACTACGACTTATTTATGACTGACTTATTTCTGACTGTAGGTCATGAAGTTGTTTTCCGAGTGCAGAAGGAAGGTAAAAGAAACACGCTATTTTCTACAAAAGCTTGGGCTCTACTTAAAAAATCTTGTCAACCAGAAATGAGGAGTATCTGAGTAAGAGCAACCATAAGAATAGCCATTATCTTTTGAAAAATCAAGGCACCACAGACAATGTATTTGACCAGCAGTATGACCACATCTTCATGTCATTTTGATCAGGAATAACATTAGCCTGCTAAGCTCCAAATCTGCATAGCACTTTAGCACCCAGCTTTTCATTGAGTTGGTAAACAGCCACAGTGAATTAAGTACTCGCTGCATTGAGAGATGGTCAAGATTGAAATTTCTGTTCTGCAGGAAATCCTGACCCTTCAGAATTTGATTATGCTCTAAATCAGAAAGAATGTCACTTCTTCAGAATTTCCCATTAAACAAATGTCTTGAAGAAAAGAGATTCAGGAATCTAAACCAAAAGCATTTTGGTAATGACGAAACAATTTCTTTTTATATGATTGAATGGTTTTAGTTTGATGTAGTAAGATGCCTTACATCAATTGTATCTAAATGCTATCTAAAACACTTTAGATTACATTTCATGTCATCATAGTAATATGCTTAACATTAATATATAATGTAAAAGTCAGGACAAAATAAAGAACTGTCATTACTAAACCAGAAGATTTTTACAAAACTGAAATAATTATTTCTGACAGTTCTCCATGGATATCTGCACTGTATCTGTTATAAAATCTTAAAAATATTGACTACCCTTCATTCACTGGTAAAAACCAAAACAACCCTCCCTTCCCCTGCCCCAAAACTATTCCATTGAAAAATGTGACTAGTCCTGGCCTCACTGGAGTGGGAGTTTTGGCATTGACATCAATGAAGTCAGAACTTTATTCACTGATTTCTGAAGGACTACTTGTGTACTTGAATACATGCAAACTTAAGTCCTGTATTGATCTGGAACTTTAACAACAAAACTTCAAGGAAAATGACCTCATCTCAATCTCAGCTGAGAGCATAGAGCAAGACTCTTAAACATAGTGCACAGACTCTCAAACAAGCAAAAGCATTGTCTAGCCAGATTCTGAGACCATTTCCATGAATTTACATCATCTGGAACAACAGCAAAAATACATTATTTCAAAATCAGTATGACCAGTCCACCAATTTTAAAGTATCTTCAATCACAGGAAAATAGTGACACACTATTTTTACCATAGACTTAGAAAAAATCATTACTGTTATTGCATTATTAAAATCTGCATACTTATAAATAAGGTATTGATTTCTGACATTAAGGAGAAACTGTTCTCAACAGTTAATATAATAAAACTAAACCATATAGTAACATAAACAAAAGGAGAATTCACCAAATGTGGGCAAATATGCCTCAGGCACCATCTATCATGTGCACATCTGCCCACAGGGCAGACTGCTATCATCTAGCATTATCAAGAGGCTCCATGTATTTCTCAGGAAACAAGTACAAACACTCCCAACAAATCATGGTGCTAAATATATGTTTCTCTGTCAGTAAGACATTGCCTTCCATCTTGGTTACGCCTGAGAGAGAATGTTTCTTTTTTTTGTGAGTTCAGAAAAAAAAAGAGTGGATTCTCTTCTTCCCTCCTGACTAATCCCTTGAGCATGTGCTTTATTACAGATTCAAAAAGCCTCGTGCGGCCCTTTTGTCATGGAACAGGCAGGGCTTCATTGCCTACATATGGGCTTCTTTGCCCGTCTACGCTGCCTGCCACTTTTCTGATGGTACTTTGGAGACTAAAACTCTTTTGGATGTCCAGAAGCCTGGATATAGACATGAAGCTAAAGATCCTTACATCATCTTAGGCCAACATAGTCTGAAGTGACATCCCCACTGCTGCAAATGATAAAAGACTAACAACCAACCCCATCTACCTCCAAAATCAACAGCCAGTACAAAGTAAAAGGCATCTTAAACAATAGAGAAGTATATTTAAGAGAAAGTTGGAAACAATATTTCAAGCATGAATCATGCAACACAAATAACTGCAAAATGCCATTGAAATTTTCAGAATGATCACTTAAAAGCTTCTTTGTTTTCTTTAAATAAATGTTTATTTTTGGCACATTAACTCGGTATTTTTGGTATCAGTAGGTGGAATGTACGCTCTAATCTAAACTTCATATGAGTATTAGCCGGAGCTTTGCAACTACTTTCATCCAAACAGGTAACTGTATTTAATACTGCAGTATAACCTTGCTTAGTCTCCAAAATAAATTTGCAAAGGGAGTGGAATACTCTGAGGATAATTAATGTGATAGGGAGGTTTTTTTATCTTGATGTCGTTATTTGAAACTGACTAAATTAAATTTGTTATGTTAAGTAACCTGGGCACCAAATGGAATTGGAACCCTACTTCCTAGGTACAGAAATATAGTAGAAAACAAAGCCCTGTCACAAAGCAGACTATCCAAACAGCCAGGGCATAAGAAAGAAGCTCTGTCAACCCTATTATGACTGGCCCAAGAGCGACTCACCTATGTTCCCAGAGCAAATACATAACAGTGCCAAGGTCTTAAGTGCAAGTCCCAACCATCACTGTGGAAGAACCTGCATTGACCCCACTGGATCTACATTTGAACTATAGCAGCCAGATACAAGACAAAACAGAGATGGGGAGCAAATAAGCATCCACTGAAATGCTAGTCTAAGGACCAACTGTCTGTGTTGATGGATGTGTTGTACCATTTTGACAATGCAATTCCACTGAAGTTCTCTAATCACCGTTTAAGTATTGCTGGATACTGTTAGCAAATTTCCCATGTTTTTTAAATGTACAAAGAAAGATTAAATACCTTGTTCTATTAATGTTATACAAATTTTATCCTATGTTTATTAATTATCTCTATGGACAGCAAAAGCAAATAAGGTATTTAACAATGATGAGAATTAACGGCCTGATAGAATGTGCAAAAGTTTCACTGGAAACTCGTGGATAATGGCCAGAAGTCAACAGTACCACAAGCATAAAACTAGAGTAACTGCAAGGATGATTCCAGGCCAATTAAGGTTCAGTAAACATTCAGCATCTGTGGGTTCCTTATGGGTTTTATTAAGCCAGAATGAAAGGGTTAAGCACACAATTCTGTACCCCTTTTTCGTTTTTCCTTTATGTTTTTCTTTTTTTTTAAAAGAAGAGTCTCCCTAGAGGTCTCCAAGGTCTGAATCTATCACCAGATTTAATCACTTTTGGTGTCTTTCCTTCTTTGCAGCAATTTTGCCTGAGCACTCCTGGGACTGGTGTTGCATTACAGATTCATCAATGATTTGCTGCTTACTCTACATTATCCCACAAGTGCTGAGGCAAACAGTTCTTTGCCAGGATCAAATGATGTTCTGTATTTGCCTGCAGTTTAAAATCTTGTTAATGTTGACATTTCTGATGAAAGCTCCACAGTGAAGCTAGAATGAGTGAAACCTGCAGGCTTTGGTGACTGCCAAATAAACAGGAACTCAAGGCACAAAGTTTTTTCCGTGTCCTTTATATGCCCACAGGGGCATCATCAACTTAGGGGACATCTTTACCAGAAACAATGTCAAATAGAACACCTAACACACCCTGTCTGTGGGTGATGTTGCTGACGGGTGACAGGGTGGCTGTTTGCTACCCTATGTTGCTAAACCAGTGTGTCTGAGAAAGAACTTTGCTCTAAAGTCAATTAACTTTAATGGAAAGACTCCAAATTACTTCAGTGATCTTTGGACCAAGCTCAATAAGAACTAATTAGGTCTCCATTCCAAAGGTTAGTTCTCAGAATTATTAATGGATTTTTGTTTGTTTGTTTTTAATATTGGATGAGAGGCTCTTTTTTTAATTATTTAGAGGGACTGACATCACTTTGAAAGTCTTAAGTTGCAAATACAGATGCCAGTATTGAAAAAATTAATTTCAGATAGTAAGACAAGTAGGAAAATTTTACACGCTGTGCAAATGCGGTCCACTTCATGGGGACAAAGGAAATACAAACTACAGTTAGTGACACCTATAATTTAGTTCTATGGTATTTACTATAATCCACAGCCTTACCAAACCTTACATGTGTTCACATGAGTACAACTAGGTTTACTGACTATAGCTTCCAGTTCTGCCAACAAAATCTAGGACCAGAGCTGGACTTTTCAGAACTCACCTCACTCCCTCTTCTTAAAACTCCTGATGCAGAAGAAGATTGTAGAAGAATATTGTCTGAAAAACTTACCACAGGAGAGAAGATACTTGAAGAAAGATGATGATACAGGTTCCTCGTGTGGGAGTGATACCACAGCAAATGGCTGAGCAGTCTTGGCAGTTTCTAAGACTTATTTATTCTAGCAGCAGATCATCACCTGCAAATCAAATAAAGAAATGCTCAAAATCTGAAAGTCACAAATTAGACCGGGGTGAATTATATGATGTCATTTATCTGATGATTTTCCTCCTATTTTTCCTTCCTTATAAATTGTCCCAGTAGGCCATGAATTTTTTTCTTTGGACTTTCTCCATTACTAAAAATAAATTGCTAAATCATTTCTACCTATTGGTCAGTAGCTTATTTTAAAGGAAGTTTTCCTGGAAATTGCAGGAAATAAATACTTAAAGTTCAAAGTATAATAAATATAATATACTCAAATTGTATTTAGAGCATACAAGACAGGAAACAGAGATGTAATTCTGCCCTATGAATTGGTCAGACAACAAAATAATTTAACTTGGAGTGTAGTCTTCAAAAAAAGACATAAAATCTACCTTTGGTTACTAGAGTCCAATTCTCTCTGGCGCTAACAAAATGTCAAGTCATATTCTAGCAGAACATAGGCCTGCACCTTTGCTGCTGAGCTCTGAAAACCTAGTTATAGGAGAAGAGGAGAGTCTGTCTTTGTGGTATAATGGAGGGGATGAGAGGAAAGCCATAGCTCACACCCTCACATGGTACATACAAAGGCAGAGAGCAAAAAGCTCTTCCTGTGGGCAGGGACTGTTCCCTCCTTTCCCCCTGATAGGGACTAATCCCCCTGAAATACAAGGGGGAAAGGAGGATGGTTGCTCCCCTCTCCTCCATCTCCCGCTCCCCTTGTACTCACCAAAGGGACAAGCTCAGTGAATTCTGGCACAGGGGTTTTCAGCAGGCTGCCCCCACCTGCCCCTTTGCCAGAGGCCACGTCAGCTGAAACAAGCATCTGCTCTGTATGCCCTCCAAGTCACAGGTCACTCACTATCTTAAAGCGGATGAAACACCACGGTACAAATGCGATGCAGTGAAGGTCACCTGATGGAAGTCATGGTGGGCGTAGGTATACGCACACTCATCATTTGCTCTGTGTGTGGACATGAACCACTGGCAAACCCATTTGGTCTGAAGTGTTGGTCCGCAGAGCTGTCCTGTAGTTAACAGTCTCTTGCAGAGCTATGGGTTAACTGCAGWGCTGTGGTGTACCCTGTACAAATCCAAGCTTTAGCAGCAGTGACACTGTTGACTTGAGCTAAAGCCAATGAAGATGTGGGCAACCAGCCTTTCTGAAAATCAGTTTCTCAACAGTCTTGTAGTTGCACTGAGTAACAGTTACTCAGATTTCTAATTAATAAACAGACCATCTAAAAGGTTTTGGGTTAATAAAAAGAAAAACTGGAAGAGCTCAGATGCACTAAATACCTGTGCCAACCCCAGCCTAAAGGCTCAATTATGATGTGTAAGTATCTTTGCAACTTGTGTTAAAAATAATAACAACAGAACTGGCACTAATTTATGCCCAGTCAATCAGAATGATCCATAATGTGGAAGTTTTTAACAAGCTGCTGTCCAACAGTTTTGACATGTTTTAAAACAAGCCATCCTGATCAGCCCTGTAGAGGCTAATGCTTCTAAGCTTAATGACCCTCCAAAGAGGAGGAGGCATAAAGATTTAGCGACTCAGTAGACATGACTGCACAGACCTCTGCAGCCAGCTTGGAAATGACAATTTGTTAATAGAGAAGCTTTATTTTTGTATGATTTTTTGCCGATGAAGTGAAAACAGAGCATTGATTAAGCAATCCAAGCTGAGAATATTCTATCCAAATTGGAGAGCTTTCAGACCAGCAGCTGGTTCAAGGCTTTGAAATACAACTTCTGTTTGTCGTTCGATGCTTAAAGATACCTATCCTAGAGCCACAGACAGTAATTGATGTCAAGCTGACACTGTAGTTCACAGATGGATTTCAGTTGTGTGGGCCATGCCACATGCACAACACTTGTGTAAAAAATGCTTTTTGTCTCAAATGATACGAACTGAGAGAAAGGATTAATAGAGCCATCAACAAAAAAGTTCTCCGTACAAATAGAGTATGGCTGAAGAATACCAATAGTCCAACATGCTCTTAACTCACCATCACCCCTCTGTTCCTCCTATCAGATGAAGTCATTTGTATATAAATTCAGACTGAGCCTTTCATGCATATCTCTAGGTTTCTGCACAGCTCAAATTCTAAGCTCATTTCCTGTGAACTGATTTTACTGAAGTCACCATACATATTCAACAGTAAATGAGAACTAGGTGTCTAGAGGTAATTAAAAATATTTGTGGTTTTTTTCCTTTGCAGAGAAGAATTCAATTTTCCAGGGGAGCTTTAAATACAAGCTTTGGGCCCTCACAGATATTAAAGTTTGAGTGACTCATATTCTCATTCCCTTGTGTAGCTACATTATTAGACTTTATTTCCCTCAATTCATCAGAGAATAGGCTATGTCCATAGCCATAAAGCAGAGATAGTGGCATGTCACGGAAGATTAGGCCAGACAGCAAAACAGGACCCTAAGTAGAACAGGAGCAAGAAGCATCTAAATTGTAATACTCAGAAGGTATTATGGAGCCTTTTTGGAATTAAAAATAATATGATTTTGTGGTTGAATATTCGGGTTTTGAGGTGGTTTTGTTTTTTATTAAAATAAACCTGCAAAAAGAACATGCCTTTCACTACAAATCTCCTAATGCACCAATAGAAAACTGCTGCAATGAAAAATTTTCACCGTAATCAGGTCAGTTTGTTTGGACAGACTGCCGAGTAAATACTTATGCCACATTATTTGTATTGTAGCTCTTTCTCCACAGCTAAGAAAAATCAACATAGACATATAAGCCAAGTCAAAAATATGCATTATTTTTAAAAAATAAGCATTAAAAGATTAAAAAAGCACTAGTTTTTTCAAGTAGTGATCTGTACATTGTACACGCCTGAAAATTAAACCAGTTATTCTTGTCTCTCTGGATTTTAAAACAACACCCATCACTCTAACAGGCTGTTAACAGAGGGAGCATCCTTGATGTATTAGAACTGTTTTCCTGAAAAGTTCATGCAGGAGTACAAATCCTAAGGCTAAGTTCCTGTTTTCTGAAGATCTTGCTCAGAGAGCCAGCACATATACTGGAAGGGGCAGCTTCCCATTACCATGATTTATCATCCCCGTTTAACCTATTCCCTCCACATTCTTGACGGAAAAGTTTCTAATTGTTTGAATACCTCCTTCTTCCCTGAAAAAAACTAATCAGAACAAGAGAACAAAACAAAGAGTTGTGTTGGCTATTTTAGAACAGAGACTGGGGAAAAAACATTACCAGTGGTAAAATTATTTGGATTTTTTTTTTGTTGAGATGAATTACTGAGCACAAGATTTGTTGGGTGAGTAACTGCAACACTGGTGCCAGTGGAAACCCTCTTGTAGTGCTCTTTACAACACTGTGTTGGTACCTGACAATTCTGTAGGTATTCATAGCCTGAGTACCATCTTGATCAGAATTTCTTTGAAATTCCTTAATATAACATTATGTGAGCACTTCTATGAGATTTGTTGCTGTTCTTTTGGTAAATACAATATGTAGTTTCGCTGCCAGAGAGGGAAGTAATAGCTTTGTATGTACATGAGATGACACTCTTCAAAACAAAATTCTGTTTCCTTTTCTTTCTTATGACCCAGGATCCTGCCTTGCTGTGAAGTTGACACAGCAGTAAGTACTGACTCACATACAGATTCCTCACTAATTTCTCCTGAATCTTTCTAACACACACAGGAGTGACATTCCAGCTAAGTTTTATTGGTCAAACTTAGATTCACCAAGATGCTGCTGAAGTAAATGGATGTATTTATACACGGAAGAGATTTGGAGGGGTTTTTTTTCATTCCCACAGCAAAAAATGATACTATGCAAAGTAGCTGTGTCCATTAAATTTAAAAAATAATATTCTTTTTTCATTAACTCATTATTTTAAATGTATTTAATAATTTATTTGTAGTGGAAAAAGGATTTATAAGTAGAAACCACAGGAGAGTCATAATTCAGGTCACATTTGCGCAGCTCACCAGTTAATCTGGAAACCTAAATGTACTGAGACGTCCTAATATCTTCTCAGAATTGTGTGTAATATTACTTATGAATAGGCTCAATCTAAAAGGAAGCTTTTTATATACCAAAAAATATTTTCTGCATTGTCATCTACTTCTTTGTTTAGTCATTTCATACCTATTGCTCAAAATTTGTAAATTAACAGCCAAATCAGGTTTTGACCCATCCACTGCCTTCTCCCTGTAATAGATTAATAGATAATATATACTCCCCTACTGGATTGGCTAAAAAATGCAATGGCACCAGTAGAGAACATACCATGCTTTCTTGTTCTACCAACTACTTTGTCATACAGTGACAGATTATTAAAGTAAGTGAAACAGCAGGAAAATAAATGCAATTTTGTCTCTTTTCATTCCCAGTATCCTACTGAAATTTCCTACTCCTGTTAAAGACTGTAGCAGATGAAAATAGGAAAAATTTTCCTGCAACTGAGATTGAGAAGTCAAGGAGATTGGGTTCAGCTACTGGTCATGCCCTAGATGAGTGACACTGGCTTATTTCCCACATTTCACATTTCCCACATTTCACAGTGATCGTAAAAAAACGTTTGCTTCCTTTGGCCCCAAATGTATTTTACGTATTTCAGCTGCAAGCTCTTTGGGGCAGAGTCTGCTGCTGAATATGCTTTTCCAGTGTTAATGCAAGACAGCCATGATATATCTTGAGACCTGACAAAAATCCAAGTAATAAGTAGTTACCAAGGAACTTTATCCATGCAACAATTTAGTTCTGTGAAAGACCATTTTCCTGAGCACTTAGTACAGTACTTGTACATTTGCAAATCACCAGGGTGCCAAAAGGAAATCTAATAATACTTAAAAAGACAGAAATAAAACCTGAGTCAAGTGGCAAAAGGTTATTAGAGAAATACTAGGCACCTGGACAAATCCCTGCATCCTTCGGTTTCCAAGCAGTTTCATCTTCCAAAATATTCTGAATTTCTTTTGATATTGCACGTGTATCTCTTAAACAGCTTTTACAGTTCAGCTAAAAAAGGCACCACTGTGAGAAAATGCTGCACCTGTACTTTAAGGAATGTAGACCCTGATCTGCAACCCTTTTCTCATACAAATAATCTTCATAGCTTTGATTATGACATGAGTAGGATTATTTACGTAAGAGAGAAGCAAGGTAGTCATAGGAACTTAAGAATTGCACTAGCATAGTAAAGCATTGTAAAACGTAACAAAAATGGCATTTAAGCTTTCTCAAGTTATGTCTATTCTGTAGTGCAGAAAAGGGACAGTAAATTGAACAAATAGCTTTTACATAGCTGCAGCCAGCAACTAGCAGGACCTCGTAAGAAGAGATCCCAGGTCTAACCTGAATGAATAACCATGTCAAAAAGAAGGTACTGGAAATAAGCAGAGTCCACACAGAATGCCAAAGGTACTGTCCACAAACTAAAAACATCTGAGAGGTCAGGAAGTACAAAGATAAAGTTTGAACTGCCAAGAACCCAACTGAGTTATATCTTGCAAAGAATATGAAAACAAATAGTAAAAGGCTCTTTGGTACTATAAATAAAAAAAGACAAGGAAAAATGCTGTGCCACTGTGGAGGAAGGATGGAGTAGAGATTAAAGACAACACAAGGAAAGGCCCTGAATAAGTATTTTGCCACAGGTTTCAGTAAGAAGTTTTAAGTTGAATTTAGAGACAAAGACGGGGTGAATAATGAGAATGTGGGCATGCAAATAGAAACTACCACAGCTAACACAAAAGTTCAACTCAAAAAGTTAAATGCATCAAGCTTGAAGTCTGGTTAATCACTGTCTCTGACTTCTAAAAATTTCTGACATGTGTAATGCTGGTCCAGTGACAAATATTTTTAATAGCACCAGCAAGTTGGGAGTGAAACTGAAAAATAGTAAATATAGTTTCTTTCCTTAAAAAGAACTGTGAAGAAAAATAAGAGGAGAAGACAGTTGGGAAATTACTAGCTATTTCATTTGACCTCATTAGTATGAAAGGCCTTAAAATACATTTTGAGGGAGACAATATATAAAGACACAAAGATAAATGAAAAATGGGATAAAATGCAACAGCAATTTACCAAAGGGACACCATACAAACTATCCATATAGTTTTCTTAGATGAGGTAAGTGATTTTCTGAACAGAGGAAGTGTAATAGATCTCATCTCTCAGGACTTTAGGAATGCATTTGACATCATGTTATACATTATTAAGGAATCTGAGGACTAAGGAGAAGACTTTTTTGGTGGTTAAAAAACAGCTAAAGGAGAAGTAGTAAGTGCCATTAAGAAGAGATGATGCATCAAGTCAATTGAGATTAGCAGTGAGGGTCTTCAGGATCCATCCTGAGGCTTCTGCTGTCCTTTCACAGCTCTTGATCACTGTGAACCAGGTACCTGGGCACTCTTGTACTGTCAATACAGAAGAGTAGTGAAACTATACAAATAGAGCAGCTTGAAGATGGGAGCCCTAGAAATGGAGTAAACAGCAAGGTCATGTGCAGAAAATTCAAATATAACCTGGGGGATGACCAGGTAGAGACAAATGAGGACTGTAGTTGCCAATGAGAGGATGACTAAATGGGTAACATGATGAACAAGGCAAGTAAGACTGTAGGACACGAGGACAGAGATTTTCAGTAGAAACTGGGAGACATCTGTGATCATGTCCAAAGTACCTCACCTGAAATCCCATACACATTCAAGAAAGATGAACTCAAATGGGGAAAAGTGCAGACAATAACTTCTGAAATAAGTGAAGGAATGGAGATCTCCATCCAAAGATACTAACAGAGCTAAGTTGTTTAGCCTGCAAATAAAAGAGGTAAGTAAGGATATAACTGCTGTCTAGAAATGCCTTGAGGAAGACACCTCCAGGTGGGAGAAGTGTTATTTAAGTTAAAGAGCAACAATAGGATGAGGGGAAGAAAAAAAAAAGGCAGTATACATGCCACACATTCATTCAGGCTGTAAAGAAGGGACCTAGCAATAAGCCTATGAGTTTCTCAAAGTCTCCCAGATAGAAGAGTTGGGGCAAAATTAGAGCTTTCACGTTGGAGCTTGAGATACAGTTGGAAGTATCACATGCTATAACGCCCTTTACAATTGCCCAGAACCATTGCTTATGTCCACTGGTCCCAGAATGTCCTTTAGCTCTTCCATGAATAGTGTGGTGGTGATATTTTTACTGCTTTGATGTTACTGGTGCAATTTTGGGGGACACATCCAACACCGTTTACCATTCCATTTTTCACATACAGTCTTCATTACAAAGTCCATGTAAAACTAATCATGCAGATAAAAGCTCTCGCGATAATGCAGGCTACTTGTAAGTGAAAATAAATAAATAGACAATGTAGGGCCCAAGATTATTTGAATAGCTAGGGCTCACACAAATATAATCAACAGGAGCTTTAATTAAGAATAATTAAGTCTTTTGTGAAATGATCCAGCGCAAACTATGAAATTGTTTTAAAATTGTTACTAGCTGCTCAGATGGAGTTTGCCAAATGGGTTTTCAGTGCTCTAAAGCTGAGAAATTTAACAGAAATAGTATGTTGCTATATTTTCAGAACTTGTGGAAAGATGCATCTCTCCTGAAGAGAGTGAAGATTTGGCACTTTGTATGAGCATAGAAGATCTGGCCCAAACATTCCTGTTTGCAGATGATGACTTTACTGTATTACTCACTTTGTCTTGGCACAGTCAATCAACAGAGGAAGTGCAGCGGAAATAACAAAGCCTTTTCTGTATCTGCTGATAACATTTTTAGCACATTTAAGGAGAAATCTGAAGAACCACAGTAATTTCTGCACCTCAGAAAATGTGTTGAGCAGAGAGAGAAGGACAGAGAGGACATCAGTACTTGCAAAATACAAAACAAAACCCAGGAAAATGTCTCCAAAAAGGGCATGTGAAAAAATAACTCTTAAAATACATTTTAAGTAAGTATTTGAAAGAACCTTTCCAGGACATAGTGCCTATTTATACCCATTAATTTTACACCTATTTGAACACAAATCAGTGGATTTATACTAGGGATGAATCTAATCCGCGTTGTGTATTCAAAATAATAGGTTCAAGGGATTAGTCAGGACAACAGCATTTTTATAAAATAGAATTCCTTTGTATCCATCCTCACATTATCAGAAATGCAGCTATCTCCTAATTAGCACATCTCCAACTTTAACCTTTTGTCTTGACTGCAATCTCTTAGATTCTTTCATAAATTGACTATTTCCATGGTAACAGCTGCCACTTTCATTCTACAAGCATCAAGAAAATGTGATTTCCTTTATATCAGTGGGCCAGGCTGGGTGCGCAACTTTGGCCTTTGTCAATGCTCTTTTCAGACAAAACTGTTTATTCCAGAAGAGGAAACAGGTGCAAGCACAATTCAGGAGGCAGTTGTTGCATGATCCATGAAGAAGGATTGGCAACGGTCCGAAAGGGAGCTGTCGGACGACCCACCTGCAATGCCAGTATGTTCTGCAACTGCAAGAGGGAAGGACAAGCACATTCACCAGCAGCCACCAAACTTAAATCAGTATTTTCTGTGGGGGATTTTTGTTTGTTTTGGTGGGGTTTTTTTTGCTTTTTGCTTGTTTCTTTGGTGGCTCCACAAACAGTAGCAAGACATCAGCTTAACAACCCCACAAGAATAGTTGAGAAACACTTAATGTAAATCAAGGGTTCTCATTCAAAGAGCATTGAACTTAAGCCAAAAAGAACATCAGTTCATTGCTGAGAAGCTGACACAGCTTTAATGATCAGTGTCTTCATCTTCAGCATTCACACCAGCCTATAACCAAAGTCCTAATCTCAGCTGAAGCCAATTCCCAAAGTAGCATCAACTTCAGTGGGACCAGCAAACATTCACAACAAAGGTACTTTGTCTCCTGCCAGTCATGGGACATTTTTCTAGAAGTTCATCAATTGGACGCTTTTTCCAGAAAACCCATCGCTTCCATATGAACTCGCTCTGACACCTTTACCTTCTTTGAAACTGAAGGTTTCCAAGTCAATCTGTTCAGATGAGGATAAAGTGAGATTCACATCTACTTCTCCAGCAATCCACCGAAATAATCGAGTTTTCCCTTAGTCGCAAATGTAAGATTGTGTCAGAAAATAGAGCTGCAATTTTCCAAAGTGAGTATTGCATGTTCAGTTTCTTAAATTGGTCTTTAAAATATATTTTTAATTTTTTAATGACATTTTTAGCACTCATGTAAAGGACTGGCAGACGGCAAAGAGACTGAAAAATTAAACACAACTCCAGCAGCCTTCTTCTATTTCCTCCTTAACTCCTCATTAACCCTTTCAGCACTAGACCAGGTGATTGCTTTCCTTTCCTTACATACTTTTAATTCCAGGTGTACCAATACCTGTTGTTAATTAGACACTTGGAAAACTTGAACTCAGTTTGGATTTGGGCCTACTGTTTTAAACCAAAATTACCAAGTGTTTGAGGGCAGAAAAATCAGATCTGCTTTTCTGTAAGTGAACAGTCAATGGTTGCAGTTGTGCAACCTACATAAACTCCTTCTCTGCCCATTCCAACAGACGTTAACATTGTTTAGAAATGGACTCATTTCTGACCCTCATATCTGAGCATTTATCATGCTTCTACATCTACAGATTTTGTTACCATCATAAGGTATCAAACCCAATACCAACGGTAAAGCCCACAGCTTCTCCCACTGTAGCCGAAAAGGAAAACGCCACTAGTTAGAAATGAATAGCAGGCTGTAAACATACTGCAAGCACTAAACTAGTATATTTACATGAGTATCACAAAACCTGGATGCCATTCAGATTCAAGACCTAATTCTACCGCTGGATCATAATCTATAAAGGGCCAAATTAAAACTGTCAGTTCTGGGCTCACATTGGGAAAGCCTGGGTTTGAGTTTGAGCTCAGAGTCCTAAGCTCATGTTTATTTTCACTTCAGCTCACAAAAATTTGGTGAATAATCCAGAACTGCTCATCCAGGAAAGATTCCAAAGGCTTGCCAAGTTCCAGACAATAGTCCATGGAAAAAAACAAGTGCACAGATCTGCTGGCAGGAGATGCCTCTACCCACGCTCAACTCGCACGTGTTCCTAGGGTGGTTCTCAATGGAACACCCTTGGGAAGGGAAGGATGAGGGAGTTAATTGAACCGTACCTGTGAATGTCATGAATACCCCTCAGATTTAATGCAAAGGAACACCAAAGAAATTACTGCAGATTAATGTAAAAGACGAAATGGTTGGCAGGAAGGGTTGCCTGCATGACTGACAACATCACAGCAACAAAAGCATTTTACAGGACAACTCATAGATTCTGCACTGTAGATGTTTGCCATCTCAATAGTAGTAGTCTATATTCTGATGCCACAGCCCAGTTTTGCGATCGTACTACAGGCACCAGGATTATTAAGGTCTTACTCTGATACCCCACAATACTAGCCTGCACCCTGTTTGGTGCTTCCTGTGCAGTGTGGCCTGACTTCCACCTGGAAGAGTGTCCTGGTTTCAGCTGGGATAGAGTTAATTTTCTTCCTAGTGCTGTGTTTTGGATTTAGTATGAGAATAATGTTGATAACACACTGATGTTTTTAGTTGTTGCTAAGGAGTCTACTAGTCAAGGACTTTTCAGCTTCCCATGCTCTGCCAGGTGCACAAGAAGCTGGGAGGGAGCATAGCCGGGACAGCTAGCCCGACTGGCCAACAGGGTATTCCATACCATATGACATCATGCTTAATATATAAATAGGAGGCGTGGTCCAGGAAGTAGTGATCGCTGCTTGGGTATCGCTCAGCGGGTGGTGAGCAATTGCATTGTGCATCACTCATTTTGTATATTCTATCATTATTATTATCATCATTATTTTYCCTTCCTTTTCTGTTTTATTAAACTGTCTTTATCTCAATCCACAAATCTTACTTTTTTTTTTTCCGATTCTCTCCCCCATCCTACTGAGGGGAGGGGGTAGTGAGCGAGCGGCTGTGTGGTGTTTGGCTGCCTGCCGGGTTAAACCACAACACAGAGGGGTGTAGCTCTACCTGCACTGGCTCCTGGAGTCAGGAGAGGCACAGGAGGCAACCAGCGCTGATCTTCCACTTTCCTCAAGGGCTGTTGTTTCTCCACCAGAGCAGAGCAGAGTTGCCATACCTGTACGTTTTACAAGGATCTGTGGATCCTAGAGGGTTCAAGGACCAGATGGTGCCAAGGTGGAAAGTCCCATACTGCAGAAGGATAGAGAGAAAGGGATCTCACTTCCAAATTAAATCCTTAAAGGGTAAGTCCTGGCTTCTTTCCCACCACCCCTGCAACAACATCAGCTCAGATCTTACAGGAAGCAGGCTAGGGAGGAGACCACTGTCCTGACCCACAAGTCCCACAAATCTCACTCATCCTTTGCTCAGAAATGTTAACAGGATGGCCATATTTAGTGTCTTTACTATACTTTTTTTTTTTTTAATCAGTAATATGGGAGATTCAAATGGTGTTGCTTCGTCTTCACACTGCTTGTAAGTGTCTCCAACTTCCGGCAAGCAGTGCATCACAGGCCCTTCCTACCTTATGCCAGGGAGACATACAGAGCATCCCTGCATCACTGTTTGAGGTTTGAGTTTTGAGTTTTTCTGCACACTTTTACCATATATTAATGGAACTCATCCCACACCAATTGGTGAGCTAATTGCTGTCAGAGCAGATGGTAAGACAGGCCTGAAAAAAATATTTGGTACTTTTTTATCATGTGAGGGAAATGTAAGAGGGAAAGGATGTCTTTTCCATTTCCTGAAGGCTGCAACAAAAGTTAAAGCAAGCTTTTATGATCAGTGCAGTCTGAGGAACAATTATCCAGCTCCAGTGGATGCATACCTTACATCTAGCTCTATCTGATTCCCTCCTCTGTGGTTTAGTTTGCCTCCTGGGCACGTCATGTGCTGGGGGTTCATAGACTTGCCAGTATGCTAGTTCAATCTGCTCCAGGCACCAGTGTTCAGAGAGCAGCGTTGTGAAGCAATTCAAGATACCAAAACAGGAGCAAACTCCTAAGGTACTCATGATAAAGAGGTAACATTTGTTTCTATATTCCGTGCAGTTATCTTGGAGAGATGCTAGCACAGTAATGCCCTCTGTGGGAAACTATTGTTCAGTGCTAACTTTCCAATGGCAGCCACCATAAATATTCACACAGAGATATAAATAGCACTGCACTATAAAAAGTAACAACAGCAAGAGAGGTCTGTGTGAGGATCAGACCTCAAAATGTGACACTGCAGAAGAGATGCTGCATAGGAGCTATTCAGGCAGAAGGCTTCGTATTTGGAGAAGAAGGAAGAATAGCTTGCCATTTGGCATTCCAGCAGTTAGTTGCTGGCCGGGATTTTCAAAGTTGCACTTTATACCCCTAGTTTCACAAAGGTCATACTAGCAAACTGGTGGGGCTTAATAGACCAAAGACGCATTTGGCTTTTATTCCAAGGCCCTTTCCCTGATTTTAATATTGATGACAGTGGAACAAACATCTCAATAGCTGCACAGAAAGGCCAATGCACAAATGTGCTATACTCAACATATGGAAGAAGTTTGAAGCCTTTCAAACCACTTACGTTTTCATGAGAAAGCTGTGGATATCAACAGCAGAATGAAAAACCTAACATGGGAGGAAGAAGCCTATATCCTACCATGCTAATTTGTATTGTTGGAAAGTAAACGGCAATGTTAGCTATGCTGAGGATTTGCAAAAGTTGTATTTATTTTGGGTTTTCTTTCAAAAATAATGTTTTAATGAATATGCAGCATGTTGGGTCTGTGGCACTGGTAGTGTGTCCATCGCCATGGTACCTGAGCACTCAAGCAAATGATTAACCAGCAGAGCAAACAAACAGAAGCAGAGAGCCAACAGGCACTGTGACAAGCTCTTCACAGACCTGCCAGTACATCTCTATCTGGACCTTTACTCCTTCAGGCTTTCCACTGTCCTATCTTTCACCCACGCTCTCATGATAACCAGATCTTTTTTTCCAAACGGTGCTAAGGGATGCAGAGATCTCAGACTGGCTTAGAAGGAAGGGTGAGATTAATAAAAAAAACCCAAACCACACATATTTTCATCAAGAAAACTTTGCTTAAGGACACAGTAAGGAAAAAAAAAAAAATTTCATTTGCACAAACTAAGCCTGATTTTGAATTGACAAAATTTGTTATGCCTGCCATGCCATCAGGCTGGCCACTTGAAAATCACTTTTCTAAAGAGGGAAAACAAGCCTTTTCCTCACTGAGGGCCAAAATGACCTTTCAGGAGACTGATGCAGACCATACATGAACACTACTGTTAGCATTATCTAATAATAATGAAAAGAATACATAAAAACATATGGCTATGGGCCTTCTGGAAAAAGTCTGGGGATTGCATCAGCCCCTCCCAACACTTCAAATAAATTAATTACAACTCTGATGATGTTTGTTTAACATATGTGCATATAACTGCTTCGAGCTTTTTCTGACTTGGGATGCTTAAGCAGAGACCTCTGGGGTTTTAGAAAAAAAAATTCTATTGAATCATCTACCCCTTGCTGTTTTGTTTTCTGTACAAGATCTCTGAGGAGCACAGGAAAGTGGAGGGCCTTGCATGCCAGGCCAACTTTAGAAAGGCTAGCTCCTTTCAGTATTGGGGCATTATGCAGCTATAATACAAACCTCTCTGAAGAAGTTTTCCTTTTTTCCATCACTAGTCAGGACAATAATACTGCAGTCTAATTAAATTACTGTCATGTAGAGTTTTTCCTCTTTACTGTAGCTGCTTCAGACAGCAGTTACATCCTCTCCATTCCAGTTTTTCCTTTAAAAGAGGAATAAGTTTTGGGGGCAATGCCACATTACTAGCAATGAAGACTCAGGTGCTCTCTTCCCAATGTAGATAAAATATGCTGTGCTACCACTGTGCCTCAGCAGCAGTTTTGAAGCAGATGAAGAGCACTGCACCACCCACCCATATTCGACTGTGAAACTCTGGCTTAAAGTTCACTCTAAGCATCAGCCTGATTCTGTTACCTCTCTTATGTCTAAATTATATCCATCACTGTCATCTCTAAAGATTCAGATATTCTGCGCACTTTATCAGGCTTTACAATCGAAGCTAATGGAAGATATGTTTTTTAGCTGTTGTAAATGGCTTTGAAGATTTCAATAGCAAGGGTGATGAATTAAGAATGTCAGCTGGGCAAACAGTTTAATTTTGAATGAATTTAGCCAAATTTGATTACTGAAAAACTGATATGAATCTTTCAAGTTCATATTATTTCACATACTTCAGCAATAAATATTCCACCCCTTCTTGCCATCTGACTCACCAAGCATAAAACTGGAAGAATCAGGAATGATAGCAGCTTCTCAGACATGAGACCAACTTTGGATACTATAAACAGATGTGAGAAGCCACTTTTTGATTGCAGCAGGGAGTACAGATCTCAAACGGTTTAGCCCTCAGCTGACTAAATTTCTGCATAATAGCAATTCTGCTAAGCAGCCTAAACACGATAGCCGAAGCGTTTATGACAAAACCCAGAAACACAAAACCCAGAAACCAACAACTGCAAAGAACTATTCCATGATACAGTTATTTATTGGAAGTACCTGTTTTTTAGTCCCTCTGGTCCATTTTCAAATGAATTAAAATAATAACATAGGGGGGAAAGAAAATTATCTTAAAACAGTCATGGTTTTTTTCCTGTCCAAGGTAATTTGGAGTCAGGAAGAATCCAAAATAACACCATGAGTGTTGAAAATTACAGGGTAAGGTTGGAAACCTCTAGAGGTCATCTAGTCCAACCTCATGCTCAACCAGTGCCACCTTAGAACAGGTTGCTCAGAATTAAAAGGAAAAGAAAATAATTTAAAGCAAAAAGAAATAAGAAATGAAGACTTCCCCATCACCTTTTTGCACCAGAAGGAAAAAAAAAAGGGCAAGAAATGTTGTCCTGAAACATAAAGCTCTTCTGTGTTGTTCATAAGTAAATATGACCAATATGGAAAATACCTACAGCTGCCTCCTTTTGTTGACCTAGTTCCCTTTCTGTCTTGATGCAGGTAACGTTTAGCACAGCGTGTGGCAAACTCCAACTCAGTTGCCAGCACTGCTCTGCCACACTCCAGGCCAGAAAAGGCTAGGAATGCTGCACGTTCAGCTCCAGTGACAGAGAAAATGCTCCATATCATTCATTAGCAGTCCCCTCCAAGTTAATTAAGGAACGGACATGACAGCTGCTGAAGAGGGTTCCACCCATCCTTTGGCTGGGAAAGCAAGGCCTCTAGGGCAGGGGCTGGACTATAAGCAAAGAAGAACAGGGTGGGGGAACCTTACCAGATCTGAGTGAAACCCAGATGACTCATCAGAAAGTAGAATGTTCCTATTTTGGCAAGAGGCTGAAATAGCAGCCCTGGGTTGTGCTGCAGCACAGCAATAAATGACCCGGAGCGCTTGGGACAAACTCCTGTGCACGTTGATATTCCTAACAGTAGGGGCTATTTCACATCTCATTAAGCGAAGAGGTTTACATGACAATTAACACATTAATTAGCAGCATCTTTTTCACAGGTGGAACTTCAGCTTGAGATTTCAACGTTTTTAGATGTTTTGTGAGTGAAAATGAAGGAATAGTTTCATAGGACTCGAGGTGACAAGGACTCATATCCAGAACTGGCATAGGAGTATATTTGTCTGTGTACTGAAGGACATTGCAACCAGACGATGGCCTTTCCCGTAACTTCTATGCAAGGAGGGCGTCCTTGTACATCTGCAGCCTGCCATTCAAAGCCTAGCCCTTAGCATGGGCAAGATGCCAGGCTGGCCACTTCATAAGCTGACCATAAAAAGGCCCAACGTACCACAAAGTCACACAGAGGCAAAGCAAAGCCTGGACTTGACCAAGCAGTAGCTCCCATTTCTCAGCCCCAGCCGCTGACCTGTGCAGCTCCCCACTACAAAAATCCCTTTGATTACATCTGTAGAGATATGACCCGTGAGAAAACTCTTCAGCAAACACCAACAAGCAATCATGCTAATTTCACTGAAAATAGGTATGTTTATTGCCCTAGAGCTTCACATTTTAGATAAAGAACTAATCATTTCTACCAGAGACCGCTTTAAAGAAGAGTTGGTACACAAGTACGGATTTCCTTAAACTGCAGGTATGTTTCTCTCTGAGGTTTTTGTTCAATACCATCCTTAATTTCTGTTATCTTTTGAGAGAATGGATTTGCAGGTATGCAAGAAAATCTGGAGCACTGGAAATGGAATAAAAGGAAGAAAAAATTGGAGACTGGAACTGGAACTTGTAGCTTTCAAGATAAGGGGTATTCTGATATTCATTGAGTCCCTTCCCTGTCAGATGGATGTTGCCAACCCATGGAAAATAGTGACATGCTTTATATGTTATTGTTATGTTATTGTTTTACTTCTCTCAGGTACATACTGCAAGGAAGCTGTGTTCTAAACAATGTATAAACAAACAATCATCATATTAATCTTTTACATATTTTGGCACTCAAAGCACAGATAAATCCCTGTGCCGTAGCCTTACCTATCATACTACTTACAAAATAAATCCAGGCTCAGGAGGAACACTAGATAACTTTTCCTTTAATTAGCTTTTCAAAGCTGATGGTATTTTTTAGAATATGATTTATTCCTTTTATTTATCAGCCTGCCTTGTTTCAGATGGTTACTGTCTGACTGACCTCTACATACCCTTGCACTTGCTCTGTGATATCCCCAGAATGTCAATGCTTCAATTCTTCATCTTTCATTTCCCAAACGTTTCTTATTGGTCACTTCTGGTACCAGTGGCAGCTGAAGTGGAAGTTTATCCTCTGATAATCTGTACTGCTTTAATGGTTCCCAGCATCCTGAGGATATTTTCCAAGTGTTACGGTGACACCAGCTGAGATCTTGGCAATAGAAAAGTGTTTCATATGCTTATTTCCTAACTTAGTCTCTTGTTTTTTTCTGCTTTCCCAACCCTCTGGGGGTTGGGAAAAAAATCCCTTGATTTCTGTGGCTTAACTCTTCTTGTTATTGCTATATTCTTTGTTATCACTTCTCAGTATCTTTCTGATAATAAAGCCTTTGAAAAATCTGAGGGCATTCCCACCATGCATCCAAAATCTCTTAATAAATTTCTCCAGACCTCCAAGTCACATTTGTCCAAAAGCTTACCAAAATCCCCTCTAAAAGGAACAATAGTCACATCTTCTTTATATATTTCTCTGCAAACTAGAGTCTAGGAACTATAGCACATAAACCTTGTAAAATGATGAGCATGTTTCAAACAGTTCTAATATAAAATATCACACATAAAACAAGTCACCAGTTTTAGCATGTCTCCAAAATAATGTATGCTTAGAAATGCTTATTCTTGTAGCATCACTATCCTTTTTTTTCCCCCCAAGATAAAATTAGTCTTGCACCAGCATGCCTAAAAAAGCAAAATTCTCATATAATTTCAATCACTCACTCAGTTTGCTCATGACTTTTATACAGCTGACTGAACACCTATTATCTCACCTGAAAGAGAAGCTGTGAGTTTGCTCACCTCAGTCACCTGCAGGATATTTGAAATGCCTCCTCTTCTGTTCCTTCCAAAGAGTGCCTTCCCGCATCTCCCAGTCCATTCCCGAGTCCACTGAACATGCAGTCATCAATAAGTTCTGGCTAAGTTATCCTACGTAACTCTGAAGAAAAAAGGAGAGACTCGCAGATGCTGCAGAAGGTCTTCTTTGCTCTTTGAAAATTTTGTTTTCTTGGTGGTCTGTCACAGTCAGGTCTCCAGTAGTAAACTGAACAACCTATCCTCCTGGCTCTTCTTTTCTTCTTTTTCTTTTCTGTAAACACATAATCAGTGCTTCAAATCCTTTAGGTATCACAAACTGTATTTCTCTATTGCCCTCTACTGACTGCTAGCTACCACCGCCTTCCCGGAGAATCGGCAAGCAACAGATACACAGTACGCTTTCCTCCACCGCCCTCCCTCAAATCAATGATGATACACGATGACCGAAGTCAACACAAATCATTCTATTTTTTTTCCTTTGTTACAAAACACCAGGCAAGATTTACAGCTTGTTGGTCAGCCGTAGTAGCTACAAAACACTAAACAACAGAAGCAGGAAGCAGTTAGTAACATGGGTCTGCTAATGTGTTTTTTTTGGTGAACAAAAGCCAGGAAAAAGTAGAGACAAACGCATTCTGCCTTGAAATGTGGGTGAATTCACCCCACTGATGCCATAAATACTGTACCAGGGAGCTGAGGGTTATCTGGTTTTAAGGGTCTGGTCCTGCCAGCACCGGATGCACAGAAATACTGACTTTTGATGGGAGTTCTGCAGAAAGGGGCCTATAGAGAGCCATGAACTGGAGGCCATGGTTTCTTCGTCATTTTCCCTTTGTCTCTAGTTTTATCTGTTTAGCACATTCAGCACCACACCTAACATGGGAAACATAGTTTCTGCCTCATGAGACAGGTCCTGGGACAAGACCCATGATATACTCTATATGAACAGCACTGGGAGGTGCTGTTTGCACTGCTTTTCAGGCAAAGATGATCTATAATGCAAAGAGAAACCAGCAAACTAACATAAAAAAGGGAATGGCCCAGCGTAGTTTCAGGAGCAGAAGGAAAAAAAACGTATAAGCATTTCAGATAGACTGGAAGAGACTGAGGGGATAAAAAAGCAGGGAAAAGAAGAGTGTAAGAGCAGGGTGGGGGGAAGGGAGAGAAATAAAAATGAAACCTTTGCGTTGTATTAGTCACTGCTTCATTAGTACAGTACAGTGCTTGTTAACCAAGTCACTCGGGCATTTGTTCTCACAAAAAAAGTTATCCCAAGGTGCTGGTGCAAGTGCTCTGGCCCACCTCCACCACTGCAGGGGCAGGGAGGAGTCAGGTCCCCGCTCCAGACAACAGACAACTCCCCAGCACATTTCCCTTTTGCTAGGCAGGGGCTGGGAGAGAAGGTGGCACTACCTCGCCTCCCCATTCCTCCTCCGCAACCGAGTCCCCTAGGGGGCAAGCAGACTCGCATGGTTAAAAATCATAAAAACAGGCCCACCCCCCAAAAAAGTGTTGAAATTATTTTTGCTTACCTGTGTTCAAAAAATATTTTCATTTTTTTTCCACCACTATTAATAAATGGGAATATTTCATTTGCCAAAAATCTGTTGACTGACGAACACTGGTTGTTTTAAATAGATGTTATGTGACATCCCTGCTCTTTGACTTGAGAAAGGTAGAGTTCACACAAAATCTATCAACAAACCCAGCAACTTGGCAACAAAAAACGTAATATTGAAAGCTCCATTGAAAAATGTATTTTTAATTTAAAAATAAAGTCAGCAGAGGTCCTAATTGTAGCTATTACCAACATTTCATTAACAAGCCCAGATTTATTGACTGTACTGTAAAGCTCTCCTATTAAAGGAAGCCCAGAAATGCAATTTTCCCCATGCTTTTCTACTTCTAAAGCCCTCGGCTACTCCATGTTAGAAAATAAGAAATAATTATATTTATTCAAATTCCTTGATAGAATATTGAAGCCTGCTCAGATGAATACCTCTCCTAAATGAACACCATTACCAATAGATCAAAGAAGAAGAATGTCTAGCAAATGAATGGGGCCAAGGGAATTAATAAAACACACATCAAACATTGAAAAGCCGAGGGTTTTTTCCTTTTTAATAGGAGTGCATTTGCAGAGTGATAAAGTGAAGTATGTAGTTGCCAAAGTTCATAAAAAGGCATCCAAACAGAGCGGGAGATAGCTGATGTTCAGCACTTTTGAACATCAAGCGGCTTTCTGGAGCTGCTGGTTGAAATTTTTCACGTGACAACTCTTGACAGAGAAATCTGGTTTTTTCCCCTAAGGTAAAAGTTTTCTCTCCTACAGGAAAAAAACTTCCAACACCGCGGAAGACACAAGCGGCTCCTGAACGCGGATATCCCTCTCCACCGCTTCTTAACGGACGGCAACGCGAGGGGGGCTGGCGCCCACTGGCCCCTCAGCCCACGCTCGCCAAACCACCGGGGCGGGCAGCGGGGCCCCGCCGCCCGCGCGCCGTCCCGCACAGCGGCCCCGCCAACGGCCGCGCGCAGCCGTTCCTGCCCCCCTCAACGGCCGGAGGCGGCGCGAGCCCTAGCGGATCCCCGGCCCGCGGCCTCCCGGGGAAGGCGGCAGCAGCACGCACGCCGGTCACGAAGCCTTCGCCAACGCAGCCCCTCCCCGCTGCCGCAGCCCACCCCGGCGGCGACGGGCCGGCGCGCAGCGGCCAGGGGTGCAACAAGGGCTGCTCCACCGGCTGCCTCCCCGCTCGCCCCGCGGCAAGCGCCGCGCCCCTTCCCCCTCACCCGGCCGAACGGCCCGGGAGAAGCCGCCGTGTCGCGCTGAGCGGGGCACCGCGGGCCCGCCCGAGTCCGGAACCATGGTGCTGCGGCCGCGGGTACCCGCCGGGCCTCGGCGAAACGCTACACATCCCCCCCCTTCCCCTCCCCGCCGCCGGACCTGGCAGGCGGCGGCTTCCGGCGGGGCGGGCGTTCAGCGCGATGGGGCGGCAGCGGCGGTTCCTGGAGGAGGCAGCGGAGGGGCTGGCGGGCACCTGCCCGGGCCAGGCGCGGTTCCTGCTGTAAGCGCCCCGCGGCGSGACGCGGCGGCCCTCGGGGCGCGAAGCGAAGCGCGCGCTGGCTGGAGGGGGTGGGGAGAGAGCGAGCTGGTGACGCACGTGGGTAGCCCTGCCCTCGCGCCTGCCGTGGCGCGCCGCCGAGTGGCCGGGGCCGGTGGGGGTGGCGTGACGCGACGCGACGCGACGTGACGTGACGTGACGCTGTGCCCTTCTCCCGCGCAGGTGGACGCTCCGCAACTCCCGAGGCGAGTGAGGGGGCCCGGGCGTAGACGGTGGTGCCGGGGCCGCTGCCCTGCTGCAGGAGGCTGCAGAGGAGGAGAGAGGCTCCCGCTGCCCCCGCCGGTGGAGCTGGGGGCCCGGTGCAGCCCAGCGGGGGCTCCTGCGGTGGGAGAGCGGTGCATCGGGGTTGCCTGGGCGGCTGAAAGGCAGAAGCGTGGCCCTAAGGATGAGGGCAGACTTTCCCTTTTTGTCCATTTTCCCCTGTGCTGCCCCCACAAAACTGTGCCAGGGCGTGCTTCGGGGCTGCTGGCAGAACTGGCATACTTGCTGGACAGCAGGGTCCAGGTGTTTCCTCAGGGGTTTAGGGAGAGATGCTCGAGTCCAGCTCTGGCAGCAGGAAGTAGTAAGGCAGATGCAGGAGCATGCCTCTTATTATTAGGTTTGAAATTCATCTCAAAGCATTTCTTCATCCCAGGCTGGGATGCTGTCATCTTCTTGCGCTTAAAATGGGCAAAGAGCTTTACAAGGCTTTGGTGTCATTGRTCTGGCAAAAGAGTGTGCCTGCATGGAGCTGCTTGCAGAATTGTGAGCCTCCATCGTTAAAGATTTTTAGGAAGGAACTGCATTTTTCCAGCAAAATTTACTATTACATATTGTGTAAACTTACACTGTGCGTAAACTTAGCATTAATTGTGCCCAGCTGAGCACATCCTGTTGCACATACTGGTGCTCAGCTTCCTCTTGTGTTCTGGTTGTATCTGAAACATAGAATAAAAACATACCTACCTAGATAATGTTAAAATAGAAACATACAATTTTAATGTTTGCCTATAAAACATAATTATTTCAAGTTTTACTCTTTTACCTTTATTAATCTGTAGATAATGAACGTGGATTAGAAAGGATATGTCCTTACTGCTTCCAGTTCCTGGTTCCTGATAGCCACCGGGTGCGTCTCAAACCAAAGATGAAGGTGACTCCACAGATAGAGAAAATTCTTAAACGAGAGGCGAAGAACCATAAACTTAATATGAAACAGACAAAGCTTTTGAAAAAGTACAGGGAGTCAAGAAGTGTTCTGGTAAGGATATTTACTTGGAACTGCCAAATACCTGATATTTCCCTGAAACCTTTCAGTGGCATAAAAAAGAAGATATGGAAATCTTTCTCTTAGAAGTGGAGCTCACACCTACACATTTCTTTTTTCATGAGCATATAACTCTTTCTTTTGGGATAACTTCTATTCACAATCAAATTTTTTAAAATCTACCCTCCACAATAGAGAGATCATGAGCACAATGACAAGAACAGTAAGCTTCCCCCCCACACCCTCCCAAAAAAAAAGAACCAACCCCACATGTCAGAGAAGCTACACAAACAGCTTTGCCCTCCCTCTGATCTTTTTAGCAGCAGTCTGGGTAGACTCTGCAGATGTCTAAGATGTTGCTGAAAATTAAGTAATTTCTTCGTGCCAGGAAGCTCTGGCATTTCCACTGTCAGCTACTGTATCATTTGCATAGCTTTGCAAAAATGGCAGGAGGGGCAGATTTTTGCCTGTTCCTTTTTTCCTATGAACGTGGCAGAACTAGGACCAGGCAACTCTGCTAGATGCAGAGCCTTAGTACAGCTGTGTAGATCCTAAAATCCATTAGAATCCTTAGAAATGCATTGCTAAGAATACCCCAAAACATACTTAAGAAGAAAACCATGGCACTGGCTGAAGTCAGGCTGGTTTTGCCAGTATGCATAGCTTAACATTTACTGCCTTTGTTTCAGCTCTGAAGAAGGGCTTGAGTGACTGATAGATTGTCAGGTTTTTTCAGTTTTATCAGTTGTCTAAAAATAGATATATTTACAACTTAAAAGCTTTACTTCATTTATTTCAGTAGACCATCATGGCTACATCAGATTATTGTTACCTTCTGTACAAATAGAAGTTTTTACATTTGTCTGAATATTACTGTTTATAGGAAGTCTTTCAAAATGAAACCACATAGGTAATTTAAACAAGTTAATGTTGCTCTTGAGGCTTCAGTTCTTTTTCCTAAAATTACTCAGGAATGTAAGATTTAATTACTATTTTTTGTACTAATTACTTTTATTTGAAGAATAATGGTATACATTTAAGCTAGTGTTGCCAAGGCATGCACCAATGTTAAAACAGGTTATGTGAATGGATGTTTTAATAAATGAGACAGCACCCTATTGCGCCCAACAGTTCCTGGCACACTTGGCGTTTTCTCAGATGAGAGTCTGCTGGTTTGGGGAGTAAAATTTGCGAAACCAAAAATTATCAGTCAGTAACACAAAATTAAACTGAGGGAGTATCACAGAGGTTCTCAGCTGTCAGGGCAAAAAAAAAGGTGCTCCAGAAAGGCACACTTGCTGTTACTCTCTCCAAATTGTAGATCATAGTTGAGCAGCAATAAACAGCAAGAGAAAGGGCATCTGAGAAGCTGGAATATTTGCTTTATTTTTCTGCTATAGGATCACAAACTTCTGGTGTACATTAAGAACTGTCTCTTTAGATGACCAATGAACAGTGTTCTAGGGAATTTTGATGGGTTCTTGCATTTATTCTGTAATTGGAGAGGTTCGTAGGATGCACTGTGCATTTGTATCAGTAGTTTAAAATTCAGTTTTAAATAGGTCCAGTTTAAACTCTGGGTAATATTCTAATCTTGGGATGTAATTACAGTTTGCTGCACTTGTGTTCTGCTCAGTTCTGTTTGCATTTGTGCTGTGGATTATGATTTAAGTATTTCTGGTCTTAAGGATTTTAAATAGTGGCAGGAACTGACAGCTTTCAAAATTAGCAATGTAGATCCCTGTAATCTAATACCCGAGACTTGCGAAAATGAAAATTTGAGTGTGGTTGAAAATTCAACCAAGCAACGATGTGACAGGTTGTGCCTCTGATACCTTTCTTGGCAAGTAGAACTTGATTTGAGAATGCTTCTGCCATGAAAAGGCATATAACATTAGGAACTATTTCGGGGCTTTCAAAATTTTTGGAGTTAACTGTATATGCAATTCAGGGAATGGAMACTAGCTGTGCAGTGCTATGATTAATCCACTAATTCCTGCACTGTAAGGTGTTCACCTCCGTTTATATTCCATGGAGTGCTAAATCATCATGTGATGCTGTTTTTTTTTTTTTTTCCCATCTGAATTTCATTTAGAAGAACTAAAAATACATCAATACCTGAGCTGTATAAGTTAATGATCTTTCTCTTTTTTAGTTTATTAGGCTGACAAAATAACGTCTAGAGACAGTCAAAACACTTAACTAAAAATGTTTCATTTTTGCATTTCTAAGTGTAATTCTTTCTAAGCAATCTGAATTTAGGTAAATTTACACACTTTGAAATGAAGAATGATTTGGGATAGGTGTTTTCAAAACTGCTTAGACATTTTTGTGGCATTCTTTTGAATATGTTTTTTTAACCAGAAACATCACGTAACTGTAATTGTGTGCCTCAAAAAGTTGTCTGGCTGTATTACTCTCATGTCTCTTAATCAGAGTAGTTGCCATGGCAGTCAGGGATATTAGGAATATCTGACGGTCTCTGTGACTGTCTGACATTATCTGTTCTGACGCACCTCTGCAACATACTGTGCTGCTGGAAGTTCCCTGCAGCCTAGAAGTAAACAGATAGAAGAGAAAGTGCCCTTTGTCTACAGCCTCCTCCGTATTGTAGTAAGTATTTTTGCACTCAAGAAAGCCTCTTATTTGTTCACTAAGACTTGCTGTTATTAGTTATGGATGACTATTTTTGCGAGTTTGGTAATTTAAATATTTTATCTCAAGACTCCCTGGAAAGTGTGTAATATAACTTCATTGGGGGTAGAATATGCTAGTGACTTTAGATCACTTTGTCCTATTTTTCAGCAAAATACGAATATCCCTTATGTGTATTCAAGGTACCACACATCCAGTTCAGGTGCTGTTTCATCTTTCTGTTTTGACAGGGTTGTTTTCCATATTTCACTGTACAACATTACATTCAGAGTTAGTTGCTAGGGGACTGGAGTCATTTCTAGATAAACCCATAGGACATGTTTGGCTTAAGAAGCAGGAATGAAAATACTAGGTGTAAAGTATATGTTGCTTTTTAATATCTCTGTGTTTCACTTAAGCAAATATTTAACTTGTGTCATGATATTTGGAGGATAGTTTGGATAATTCTTACAACGGCTTTATAACATAAAGGTGGAAAGACTGAAGAATGGTTGATATTTCCTTTCTTCTCTCTATAGCTGGTTACTTGCAACTCATGCAACAAAACAACAAGACATTATGGTAAAAGCAGGGATTTTCTGGCTACCAATACACACAATTTTGGCACTCCAAGTATTAAATGTAGCCCGAGGACACCAGATGTAAAAATTCAGTCTGCAAACAAAGTGACACCTGTAAGCTGCAGTAGGTTGGGATCTAAAGGGAACAGTCCCTCATCACTTCCCAGGTACCTGTTTCTCTCCTATTTAAAGAGGCACTTTGCCGAGTAGAGTGTATTACATCTTGTTGGGAAAGGGTGTAATGTACTGATTTCAGATCAGTCAATAAACTTTAAATTGATAACTAAGTATTTTTCTTTAGAGGTCTGATTGAGGAGATCAATTTCAACTTTCCAATCTTTAAAATCAAAGATTCTAAAGAAAAGCGACTATGTGCAAAGAATGCACAATTATGTTTTTGTCATTAATGTGAGATGTCCGGCTTGCTTAAAATTTACATACTAACTACTCACTTTCACATGAAAATACACTATTTACGTTCAAAATTTTTCACTCAAATTTTTCACTCAAATGTGCACTTTCATAGTTATTTTATGTTAATTCTGATTCCTCACCTTTAAGACTTTTGAGTCTTTTGTTTTTCAGAACACATCTATCTGGACAGGCGACAACCAGCTCTGCTTCCAAGACTCCCCGAAACTCCAAATTTCACTTTTCTAAGCTAAAACGGATGCTTGAACTAGAAGAAAAAGAGAAAAGCCAGAAGGCAGATTTGAAAACCTTCTTGACTTTACTTTAGTTATTCATTATTTCAGAGTAATAAAGATTACAGCAATAAGTATTGTTCCAGTTTTAGTAAATCAACAAAGTGATTTCTTTAAAACTCAAGCTGTGTAAGCATAGACCATATTTTTTAGAAGCAAGCTCTGTTTCTAAGGGGACTGATTGTCCGCGAGAGGGAGATGAGAAATAGCCAGTCTAATATGCTTGGGAATCTTAAACATGTTTTGCAGTCTGTAATGGCCCAAGAATTAAAAGCCAGGATCTATCCTTTGAGGAAGCTGACAATACTGGATCCATCAGTGGGTCCAGCAGGACCCACAGATAAGTTGGCAGACCTGAAAGCAATTTGGGGGTGGGGAGCAGTGTAAAATAGTTGTTGCAGTTTCTTCCACCTCGCTCTCCCGCTGTTTTTAAGATAATGCATCACAACAGAATTTAAAAGATCTCATCCCTGCTTTGCATGTTTGAGTAAAACAAAGACACTTTCACTAGCACTTTCTGCAGGTAGGATATTTTCAAGGGTCTCATGTAGTGTCCTGTAGTGTCACTGTCTTTTGATACCTGCAGTAATTTAAGCATAGCCTTTAACAGAGCCTTTACAAAGGTTCCAAAATAACTTAGTCTTTAAGACAGCAYTCATATACAAAGGGAGGGAAAACAGTGTATCACCAGACTAAGTTTCTTCATTTTCTTAAGAATGGTGTCTGTGATTTGGAGTGCAGACGATACTGGTCCCAGGATAATGCAGAACCTTGTAAAACTGCACTCTCATGTGGGATGCTCTCAATACCGACTGACAGCTCCATGCTAGACTGCTGTGAGCACCCTGATTTGTTATTGCTACAAGAGTGGCACAGTCATAGAGAAATGCTTCCTTTCCAGTTGCTCTGGTGCTACCAAAATGGGTCACTTTTGTCTCATTCAGAAATGACTAAGGAGAGAACCTCTTAAATGTCTTTCAGTTTTATCAGGCTTCAGAGCTGCTTCCTTCCTGGACTTCAATCTGGAAAACAAGGTTTGCCCTGGACAGTAGTCAACTCGTTGCACCAAAACATTTTGATGTGAATAGATGATTGTCAAGGTTAAAGCAGTCTCCACTGTCAGATTTTACATTTTCAATTCAGCACAGAGGTGAGAAAGGACAGTAGAAAGTCACCGTTCAGGACTGACTTTATAGCCTGCCCTGTGTATAGTCTGCAGTGACAGTTCTGCAAATCGTGCTTCAGATTTCCCCTCTGAAAAGAGAATCAATCAGTTAAAAGCATTTAAATTCTTGGGTTTAAAGGTCTGTATTTTCTTTTTTTTTGCATTCTAATGRAAGTTTCCTTTCAGTTGTACTCTGACTCAGTGAACACCGCTTAAGAAATACGACCAGCGAGTTGGCAGACTTGAAAGCAATCCAGGGCAGGGGAGAATAGTTTGTTGCAAATTCTACTTACGGTCTCAAAGATTGGCATGTAACCTTTTTATATCTCCTGTACACTTGCACAATAACTTTGAAAAGTTCACTGCCATTTGTTTCTTATGTACGTGTAGGATCAAATTAACTGTCATTCTTTGATCAAAATATGGACCTTGGAGTTACGCCTTTTCCAATATAGAACTTGGCATTAATTCACCTGTTGTTGCTGTATTTATGATCCAGTCCTCTGGAAAAATACTTCAATCTTGTTGATGGAAAATGTGCATTATACAAAAGTATTTGAAAAACAAGTTTTGCAATAAATTTTTATATTAAAAGTACACACATTAGGTACTCTGCAGCTGTGCTTCCTACGAGGCTTACGTGAAACCAGCATGGGCATCTGCTATGTTTTAAGGTGCACCAACATTAGTGCGTTAGATCAAATTGAGAGTTTGCTTTTGAAGGAGATCTCCCAATTGTCCCTGTTTACTGTGCTTTTTATGCAATACTGAGTGGTCTCGGAGCACGAGTCACATTCCTTTTGGATAAAGCTACAGATAATGGATAAAAGACATGATCCGGGGCACAACCAGTGTGCTGCAAATGCTAACGGGCAATCTACCCACAGGATCACGGGAGAGCTCATCTGAAGTACACCTCGCCAGAAGGTGTATTGTGGATGGCAGGCACTGAGCTTCAGGTATTTGCACTCCAGGCATATTACTATTGCAATGTGCTATTTGTTAATGTAGGCAGTCTTGTCATGCTCCAAACAACATCTTTTTCTTTGTAATTACCAGAGTTGTCAGACATGTCCAGATGTGGTGTTATAAGGGATGACTATTGCAAGCTATCAGACTTTACTGTGGGAAAAAAGGAAAAAAAAAAATCATTCAGTATGTGCCACTCCTTGTTTTACAAGTGTGCTTAAAAATGCTGGGCAGAAGTAGTGTTGGTATTTTCTATCATCTGAAGTGCTTTTATATTATTCCTAAGCCTCTAATACAGACTTTTTCTGTTACGGGACTTTCACAGAATCAGCATATTGAGAAACATATATATATAGACACACCCACATATATATGTATATACATATCTATATGATGTATACAGGTATGTACATAGGTATACACACATCAGATGCATATATGTATATACATATATAGGTATACACATATACACACACACACATATATATACACACGTATACACATCTGATGCACTCTTCCCTTCAGAATATATTACATTCCTGTGCTCGATGAAACACTGAAGGTTAATTGTTGGCTGCAACAGACTATGGCCGAGCCTCCCCGCCAAACCTCTGCCATGCAGCGTTACTGGTTTGTGTTTGAAGAGCTGGAAGAACAACTCTTTATAGAGAGAAAACGGCCTCGCTGATTTCACTGAGGCCAGAATTTCACCCAGACTTTGTAAAGCAAGACCAAGAAGGTTCTCTGTTGAGCACACACCCCTGCGTACAGGTATTTAATTACAGAGTGAGAGTTACTTCCCAGCTCATACAAACTCTGCTTATGCGATGGTATGTATGTCATTGACAGTAATAGTACCATACCATACATTGAAAATGTTACGAAGTGTGTCTTAATATAACCAGCTCAACTAAAGTGTGTTTTATTTTGAAACACCAGTTTGAGCCATTTTCCCACTTTTGAGTATTGGGAACCTCAAGCTGGCATATTACAGCTGGTTCCCTCACACCCAGCCCTGCCTCTTAAGAAACGCAAACTTCGGCCAAACTAGATGGTATCTGAACAATATTTCTTTTTAAGAAATTTACAGTTCTAGAGAGATGACATCAGACTTTTTAATGCACTGCTTCCTCACTGAAAATCGTCACACAAAATACAAATTAGTATCGACCATTTCCCCAGCATCACTGAGATTTTGGTTGACTCCAAAGTATAAGGAGCAGTTTACATTAAAGCCATTTCACACCATGAGATTGAGTAGGCAATCAATAAACAATGATTTGAAAGATGTTTTTACAACAATGTTTTATTCTATTAAATATGAAAGAGTGTACATACAGGTGTTATTCTGAGGACATAAATTACACAAGGATTACACGTTCTGTCAGAAAAGCACAATAATGAAACATCTTTACATTTCAAACTTTTCTTGTTAGCTTTTAACAAATGAGTCTATTTCTGTTGCAAACAAGTAACGAGTGCTATTGAACTTCTGCAAATTCCCACAAAAACATCATGCTTAGTAGGATACTTTAAATATTGTAAAGATGAAATCAGAATTAGATTTCTAAATAACAAGATGGAAGAGATTTACTACTTAATCAAGATAAATGACACACTGAAATAGGAGCTGAGACAAAATTGGTCATTCATTAAAAAAAAATTCCACTTCAGACACTACATTAGAGTCTGCTTTCTTTACTTGCAGGAATAGTCACTGTGATTATATGCATGAGTAATGTGCAGAACTGGCCCTAAATATTTATAAATTTAACCGCCAAATTTTAGACGTGCTGGTTTTCTAGTTCATAAATTTTTCCACTGAAAAAACCCCACACCCATGAATCTATTCGCGTATGTTTCAAAAGGTTGAAATCCAGCTCTTCTGTAGAGGGCCAATCAAGCCTATGTACGATTTCCATGTCATGTGCACACAGTCATCTGCACAGGGGGCTACTGCATCCTACGTATGTATTTTGGGTCATCACTGAAGTACCAGACTGAGTTACCACTGACTCGTGAGAGCAGTATTAGTCTGTGGAAGTCCTAACACATTGTCTTTTTAAACTTCAGGTAAATAGGAATGTAATTTTATCATAATGGAAGCTCTCAGTTCGACATTCAGAAGACTACTCAGATAAAATACATAATAAGCATGTCATTTGGGTTGTGTTGCTAGGGGTTAACTGAGGTGTTTTAATATATTAATACAAACATTAACGGAGTGAAACAGACAAGCTAATGTTACTGCAGGCTGTAGTTTAATTTTCAAAAGGAGTAATGAAACACAGTTTCTAAGAATGGTAATTTTTGTAACTAAGGACTTCACATGTATTTTTAAAACCACAGAGGTGGGGTAATATTCCTGATATCTTTCAAAACA
Source organism: Phoebastria nigripes (assembly GCA_035582835.1). Lineage (NCBI taxonomy): Eukaryota > Metazoa > Chordata > Aves > Procellariiformes > Diomedeidae > Phoebastria > Phoebastria nigripes. The sequence continues at coordinate 999,901 of JAYKAV010003487.1, read as the reverse complement.
TTCTGCAAAAACACAGCTTGAGCCTGCAAACCCTAGAATATACAAGCAGTCCCAGTGACCTCCAAGGTAAGCATTCTCATATGGCAAAGAGCTGCAGGAATCTCTTTGCTTTTTTCAGAGAATGCTCAATAAAAGTGCAATATAGTGAAGCAAATAATCTAATCATTATGCTTTTATTATTAGATGAAAAGTGTTCAGATATTTTATAATTGTGCCTTTTGTAGGGTGGACATTCTGGTTTGAGTAGAGTCAGACCACGTTAGAAGAGACGGGCAGGGTACACCCACACATTTTCTTTCCCAGGGTGGTTAACGCCCCAAAGCAATTCTATTGTATCATCCCATCTACAGCTAAAACATTGTGCTGCCCAGTTTCACACTGTTCTTTCTGTTTCGACAAAAGTTGACATTTGTTTTGCTTTTCATTTCCACCCAGGCATGTTCTCCCTTTCAGCTCCTAGGCACCCTTCCTTTCCCCACCCAGCCTCTTTTCTTCCTGAGATGTCAGAAATATGTACGTTGAGCTTTGGAACCTGAGAATTTGGAGGTATTTTTTGATATTACAGGGCTGCATTTGTATCGTACCATGTTATCTCCTGCTATACTATTACAGTTACAATAGAAATCTTCTAACTAACTAGTTGATACCTGATGCCTTTCCCATATAMATAAAAAACAATGTACCATTCAGCCACTAATATGAGACATTTGCTATAAGAGTGACCTTTACCTTCCACAAGTCCTCTTTTCCAAACAAATGTTGAGGGATCATTTCCAAAAACCCAGCTATGAAATATTCCTTGAAGTAAACAATTTCACAGTAAAATAAAGAAAAATATATCCAGAAAATAGCATTCTCTCAAAATTAGAACTTATATACATCAAGAAGAAGTTGAGATTTTTCATCATTCTTTTATCTGTTCTACAGTATCTGTAGATAAGCAACATTATCACTACGAATTATGAATAGGAAAAACAAGTCTAGTGTCGTGTCTTTTTCAATGCTCTTGAGAGATCAAGCAAATTCAGCATTCAACTTTATTATTATAATTATTTTTAATTAAGTTAGCAAAAGACTGTTTTAAGCTTAATTCCCTATAGTTTTGATTATCCAAGGCTTAGATCCTTCAATGCACTCTAAACAAGCCATGCCACTGCACTTATAATCACCTCTGGGTACAAACTAAGTTTTCCATGGATGGGATTCAACCATGAGCTCACTATTTATCCTTCTTGTTTTATGATTTGTTTTATAATTCTTAATAGATTAAGCTGTTTTAATATTTATCACAAATTTGGTGCTATTCTTTAGCAAGACTGAGCTTTAACTGCAACTGTAATGCACATACACGTATATAAGAATTTATGAGCTGAGTTTAATGTACTGGAAAAGAAATATTTAAAACATCAAAAGTGTACCTGAACATTCATTTTCTTATCAAGAATCTACRCTGAAAAGATGCCAGTAAGTGTTATTTAATTTTGCATATTAGACTTAAACTAAAGAAACACTCCTCTGGATTCATTATAGTTAGCTCTTCTTTCCTATGGAGTGGAAAATTGCCACTCAAAACTTACAAATCTTTGGACAGCTAGTGAGCTCTGATGAACTATTTTCAGCATTCCTATCTGTCAGTCAGAATTTTTGATGAAATTAGTATTCTACATTGCATGCTATGGAATGCTATGTCAACAGCTTGTATTTTTATCTTTTGGGGTTTTTTCCCTACTTAACTGAGGTCTAACTCATGGCAACTTCCATGAGAAAAGATAATTGGACTGAGGTGCTTATGTCCAACTGTATCTATTTTAAAGAGAAAGATTATTCTCCATTCACATCCAACAAGTATTCTAGCGATTAGCCCTGTAGAAGTCAATAACAAGTGACAGATCATGATCTTCAACAATTTCACTCCGGGACTACTTTGAATTGTTGTGGTCTTTGAAAAGGAAGAATAGATTTTTCTAAAAAATTTTGCTTTCATGTGAGAAGGAGTATTAAACTTGTAAACTGTGAACTTAACTGACGCAAAACAATGCCTGACAAGTGCAAACCCATGAACAAAATGCAATCATTAAATACTCCGATGATATATCCAACTCAAACACTTGCAGCCCAGGTTTTTAAGGTCATCTAAATGTCAAAGGTACAGGTAGGCATTTTTTAAATCACTCCTCAACAATTGCCTAATTCCGATTGACTAAAAAGCCTAAACTTTCTGGCAATCTGCTAGATGCCTGTCTGTATCTTTAAGTTTTTAAGTGAAGTTAAAAGCTGGTGCATAGTATGGTAACGAGGACTTTTCACAAATTCAGCTACCTGTAGACAAATACCACACTTGTGCCATGCAAACACTCGGCAATAATTTTCCACTCTTTGACTTATACACAGGCCTGAACTGTCTCCTTCTGTTCTGTGAGAAAAGACGAGCAAGATCTAGAAATGTTTGCTGGAGCGGGTGGAGGTGGGGGGCTGGAAGCCCATGCTGGCCTCTGGGGTTTCTCAGTGGAATAGGATATACAGCATGGTTGTATCATCGTGTTGCTGCACGTATGGATGGTACACAGCATTGTCAAATTTTAATAATGCGCATTTAACAATTGGGACAGTTTAGAGAATGACCTTTCAATTTAATTAAAGCTGTAAAATGGCTTCACATTTCTGGGATTAACCTTTTTAGATGGAGACGGATGTTCCAGAAAGGGATTAGAGTACAAATGAATGGTCCCTCAATTTAGAAACCAAGCAGCTGTAAAAAGAAAGTTACAATTTTGAAACATAATTAAACTGGTTGATTGTATAGTTTCTTACGCTGACTTTTAAATGATACCAAAATATTGCAATATTTTGAGTCATTTAAAGATCTGCTCAGCGTAACATGATTTGTGTTTTCCAATACAAAATTGGTTACTAACATTTACTTCAAAATAAACCACCTGACTTGCTTTGGGAGTAGGTAATTTAAATGTAGTGGACAGTAAGATCACTTTTAACTTTGCATTAAATTGCATCAACCTTCTTGCAAACATAAGCTTGTGATTTCCACATTTCACTCCCTCACCAGCAACTGAAATGTCTCGAGTTAGAAGTATGTGTTGATTATATGTTGATCTACATTAAATATAGGGTACATAAGAAAAATCTTAGCATGTTTTTTTACAGGGCACCCAACTAAAATCTTTACAAAAGATAAGATAATTATCCATTCTTCAATGTAATAGACACAGATGCCACTTTTATAAATGTACCCTTATGTTCACTTGCCAATAAAATAGTAAACAAATCAACTTTTTAAACCATTTTTTATAAATTATTAGAGTATTTTTACTGACACTCTCCAACAATATACAAAAATAATACTACAAGAGTACCAATCAGTCTGACCTACCCCTCATTTCACAGAAAAGTAGAGGTTATGGAAGGATGTTCTTGTAATCAATCATCGCTGTAGATGTCTCCTGCAAACGGCAGGTGTACGTGGCTGCCCGTGACGTTGGGAAGTCGAGAGAGATCAGGCAGGTTCTGGATGCGTGACCTGAGTTCTTTCCGTACTTGGGACACTCTGGCTAGCTTGCGTTTGTACTCCTGCAATGCAGAAGAATTCAGCATGAGGCTCTTCTGCTAATACCATCCCTACTACTTACTGCACTTGACGTTTTTCAAGTAAAGTATTCCTTCTGCAAGTTAGATGACTAAACATCCTTTAACAGGTGAGAACCCAGAGAACTGGGTATTTTGGGGGCAGAGGCATCAGCTCTAGCATTTTCTCAGCATCTGACTTCAGAAGCATAGCCATGGGATTATTTTGCTTTGAATGGTAAGTACATAAATGCTGAACAAGGAAGACAATCCCAGTTAACACAACTACACGCGTTTCTCCATGCGACTAGTAGAATGGGATTATTCTTAGAAACTGTACTAAGGATAATTGATACACATACTCTACTATCACTCACAGAGTATGAGAGGATAATCTTACTGATATCAGAGAAGTTACTTTCAGCTTATACTGATGAAAGAATAAAAACCAACCAAATACCACCTAACCAGGCCTGTTAATCAGCCCCACCAAGCTGACCAATTTTTTGTATTAACTTTTATAATAAAAACCATATTGCCTCAGTACATTTATAGATCTAACCCTGAGTTTTCAGAAACTTTTTGAATTGGGGACTTAGGATTTCACATTGTGTTGGAATACAGGTCAAATCACTCATAATTCATATATTTAATGATTATGAGGCACTTTTCACATGAAACAACATTATACAAGATAAAGTATTTAACATTGTAAACCAGTGCACTAGAATATAGTTAGTGCTCACCTGTTAAGCATATGAGACATAATGGAGAAGAATATCAGCTTGTATAAAATGGAAACAGTTATTCCAAAATGTAGGAAGATTAAGGTACAATTTACAGGAATAATTAAATTTCAAAAACTTGGAAACACATTTTTTCGGAGAGCAGAAGAGACTAAGCATTAGCAGGCAAAGCGGTGCTTCATGAAAATATACTGTAATTCACAACACATCAAATGCAGATGCTTTCTAGTGCGGCTACAGGTTTTCCTGCAGCCTGGGAATGGCTGGAAATAACAAGAAATAGTTAACCTACAACCTGGATAATCAGCCTACGGATAACCAAGATCTCATGACTATAACCACTTCTAAATAATAGCGGGGAAAAAAATCTACATCATCCTGTAAAAGTGCCAAATATAAACACTTGAAAGTTCCAGCAAGTATAAAAACTCTGTGCAAATGTCTATAAAAGATAACAGTCATGCTATTTACAAGGTCTAAACATAATTTCAAGCATTTTTCTATACTGTTAATAGCATGGAGTAAAAAGGAAGGCCAATGAAAAGACCTTTTGGTAGTAGAACCCAATACAGTAGTACAAACGTTAAATACCTGGGGCATGATCAAGATCATTGGACAAGGTCCAACACATATAAAAACAAAGTTTGCAACTATTAGCAGCAGTGTGGCCTTCTTACCAAGGGCAGTAAGAGAACCACAAGAAATCTTAAATTCTTAATGAGAAGGTAATGCATAGCTAAAAAAAAAAATCATTAAATCTTTACATAGAAAGAGACAAAAAAGTGTCCCTGAATTAGGATCATCAATTCCTTGATATCATTTATATTTAAAAATTAAATATTACATACAGTTCAGAGTCTTATGAGACACCAAACACAGTGAAAATACTACAGATGCCTAGTCAGCAGAACTGTAAACACTTGGTGACAGTACACAGGGCAAAGCAGCGTTCCTTTCATGATACAGATGACCAAAAAAGTCTTACAAGTCCCTTGGTCCTAGGAAAACCATCACTTGCTCACACTTGCCCAAAACATTCTCTCTGGCACAAGTGACTTCAGGATGTGGCTGTGGAAATGAAGGGCTGTATCCTGATACTGTATCCTTACAATAATGCCCAAAGGCCACAAATAGTTTACTGTTTCATATCTAATATTACAGCAGCATCCAGAGGCCTCAGTGAGCTGATTCTGTGCAAGAGTCATAGTCCTTTGCCAGCATGTAAAAAGCCAGTAACAGAATACTTCTTGCCCTCTTCACTATCTATTTTAGTCCAGATTGCAGAGATGTACTCCTGACTATTATTTTAGGGAATAGATTTTAATGTCAGAGGAAAAGATAGGTTTCATTGTTCAGTAAAACAAACAATTTGGCAATATACAGAACACTAGTTAACCAGAATCGCTATTTTCAGAAGCAGGATGGCTGGAGATTGAGCAATGGGCAAGGAGAGCTTTGAGCAAGCTTGAAGCTAGGAGACCTGGCCTCCGTTGTGAAAGACGTACTGCTGTACAGAAGATGATGAGTAGAACCGTAAGCAGAATTAAAACACTCAAAAGGCCCAAAATTAGTAAAAGAAATTAAATATAAAATCATTCCAGCAGTTAGTTCTTGTAAATGGTATTTGAATCAGCTGAATCCTGACTAAGTTCATTCTCTGTCAATGAAGAATGTAAAGCAGCAAATCAGTATTCCTTCATAAGCTCAAAGTGTGATGCTAGGCAAATAAGCACAGATCACACTTAGCAGCTATATTCTCTCAAGACTTCACTCCAAAACCTGAAATGTGCCTTAAATGAGATTGCCAGCTGCTTGACTCCATTAAAACTCCCTTTAGTTGATAATAAATCATTTCCATAGTAACATCACATTTCTGACATCCAGCATTTTCCATGTAAATTTTGCCTGGGACGTGTTGCCTAGYGAATATCAGCTTGATCAATATTACTGACAGTAGGTTCCTTTTTCTCACTAAGGAAAATGTTCTCATAAGTTCCGTCTCCCATATAATGCAGTCTTCTTCCTCTCGCCAACACCTTTAGCATAATGMACACTCTCAGGGAGTCAAAACTTGTTCCTTGTGCCTTCTCAGAAACAGAGACCTCTGAGAAAGTTTGCTCAAGGTTTTTACTACAAAACTAGAGTAAATAAAAAATTACATAAGGTTTTATAGTTCATTATATTATTGATGCAGTATAAGCTACAGAATGCAATTTTAATACAATTTTGGTAATCCAAAGCATATGTCAGATCTGCAACTACAGGTTAGATGTCCATGACAATCCTTCCCCACAAGTAAAAACATTATTCACCTTATCCAGAGCACCTCATTTTCCATTACACTCCCAAAAACATTCTAGAAACCACTGGAAATACCCAGTTTTCATGACTGCTGAGCAAGTTCAAGAGAGGGCTGATTTTCAAGTACAGTSACTTAGCAGTTTTGAGGTACTTTCAAAGGGGCTGCTTTTCAAGTTTGATTCTATTTAAAATCACTAGTCACTTCTGAAAGGGTTTGCTTATATATTTTTAAGGCTGCTAATATAGTCCTGGCATTACCTAAGTAGTCCTGAACTGATGGAATACAAGTATCAGGTACTCATTATCAACAATACTCGTTATATGTTCAGCCTTTATTATTTTATCATAATAGCATGCACATATACCTACAACCTTTTTCCTCAGTGTATATGTTGAGAGTGTGACTTAATTAAAGCAGAGGAGCCGGAATGGGGATATCTAGGTGTCATTTCTGGTATTGTTGCTCCATTAGAAACACTGTATACTATATAACCGAGTAACAATTTACCCATATTGTTGACATTTCTGACTGCAGAAATCCTCATGGAGAATTTCAGTTTCATTTTCATTATGCTGATTTTAAGATATACTTCAAATTACCCCTGTGTAAATGAGGCAAGATTCAAGCTATTTACTTCAAACAGTCAAGGACAGGCAGAAGTATGATGTTTTCTTTTGCTACACTGAGCATAATTTGCATTGCTTGCTACCTATGGAGAACCTTACTCTTGGGATATATGGGCAACCTGATACACGGTATTAAAGTCTCTTCAATTTCTTCAGCGGTCTAAGGTAACACTACTTTCAAGCAATAATTTTTTGTACTTCCAGTCATAAAAGTAGGTTTATGAGATAATTAGAAGAACTTATTTTGCTCATTAGAATCCCACTGATTACTACAGCTTCCATTACTCGACAGTGTAGAGTATGGATATTTAGTGAAAGCAATGCTAACAACATATGGATTCCACACCTAGATTAATAGTAATTCTCTATCGAATAAGTACCAGGCAAAAAAGCCAAATAATTTTTGATTAGACACTACAATCATCATGAATAATAAAAATGTGGGCAGGCCAAACAGGCTGTGCACTGCAGAGAATATTTTCCCTTCCAACTGAAATAGGCTGAAATAGATCTTAATTTAGAGTTTCTGCAATTACTGTAGAGAGGTGCTACAGCTAAAACAACTTGGAACTTCATGGATATGCTTTCCCTTTACAACAGTAATATGACTTTGAACCCTCATCTGATCACTAAGGCTATGGCATGCATCAAAATACTGTGTAGCAGAAAATGTATAGCAAAGCAAAAGAAACAAAGTCTGATTCCAAAGCAAGAATAAAAGGTTTGCAGAAAACACAAATATTTAATCTGCACCCTTGTTAGCTACAGAAAGAAAGGTAAAGTGGAAATCAATACTCTCAATACAGAACAACAAAACCCAAAATGCTTAAAAGGTGTTGAGGGCATGTGTGTACATTGGCATCCATGGCCTGTATGTACATCGTATTTAAAACTGAGATCTCTGACTTTCTAGGTCCGTTCCAGATGCAGACATCAGAGCTGTGTCACCAAGCAAAGGCTTCTCACGTGCTGTGTCCAACAGCACAGAAACCACTAGAAATCTTCAAAGGCTCAGATGAAGGCAAATGGCGTGTGATACCCTGATACCTACATTTTGAACTTCAGAAACACAGTATTTGTTTATAGGGTCCACCTTGTTAAAATCTAATGCCTCACCCAGTCTGGGTATTTTTCTGCAAGGAAGGCTGACAACTAGACTTGAAGGGAGTCAGATAAGCACCAGTATGATTAAAGGCTCAACCTATTTACCAGTGTTCACGATGAACAAAACCGTGAGATAACTTTCATTTAAGACACTGAACAGAGTCTGAACACATCTATATGCTTCACACACACACAAAAGGTTGAAAAATCAAGGACAGTTATGACAAGCTTAGGAAAGGACTGACTTGGCTAACCTTCCATTACGCATTTTGCCTGTTTACTAGAAAACAGATTTTCAGAAGGAAGCTTCAACTTTCCAGTATGTTAGCATCTATCAGTTTTCCATTAGGTCTTACCACATTTAGAGCAAAATAAATAGCACTGAAGCAATCAGCACCTACCTAGTGACTGCTTTGTTTATTCCTTATTGTTCTATGCATTGCCCCATGCATTACTTACTGTACGCATTACTCTGTAAGCAGATTTACTAATATTCTCATAGGTTTTCTAATGGCATACTTCAACATTACAAAACACAATTTATTCTTCAAAAAACTTCTTTGAGCTGACAGATCAAAATGAAATACATCCCCTAATTTTGAGTATCCCATTTTTCTTAGTACTTAAAATTGCCAAGAACTTAATGCTTCAAAGCAAATTTTCTAAATTAAGTTAAAATATTAGAGACTCCTCAGCTTGTCTGCAAATGAAGCAACAGGAAGCAATGCACTCAGAAGCTTGAAACCCACAAACTAAATTAGTGACCATCGGGGGAAAGCTTGATTAAGCGACTTTGTCTACCATCAACCGTAATGCTGTGGTACAGACAGGAATACACTGCAGATCTTCAAATCATAAATTCCTGAGTGCAGCAGTAATAAATAGGAACAAAGCATTTTACCAGGACATTTCCCATCTGAAGGGTGATTATCAGAAAAGTGAAGTCCTTCACAGTGGTCACAAACTATTCTTCCCATTTCTTGAAAATGCAGTTTCTTTGTCCAGCTCCTTCCAGCCTAAACCTGGGTCTCAAATCTCGTTCACCTAGTCTTAACTGCTGGTCTCCATCTTCATTCCTTGAACACTGTTCCTAGAACCAACCTCTTTGTCCAGCAATGCTGTTCAATGCCTCTCAGACTCCTGTCATGCCTGTATTCACATGCAATACAAATACTCACAACTGGTTTTTGCCTAACTGTTCCCATTTCCTTCCCTTCTGGCTCCATATCTGAATTCCTCCGTCTCCAGTCCTAGTCTGCACTTACCACTTTGTCTATAGTTTTGGCTGCATCTGGTTCCAGTACCACCTATTTCTGCCCAGTCCTATACTCAGCCTGTCCCTGTTCTCTGCCTATGTAATATCTCCATCACATCTCTCTATCACCTCATACCAGTTTTTGCTTCCATTCTCTTAGTCCAAAGGAATTCCAGTTCCTCCCATTTCAGTCCTACATGATCTGCTTTTCTGGCTGGTCACTCCCTTTCTTCTCAGCCAGCTGATCTCCTATTCCATTCTTTACTGTAATGTCTAGTCCTGGATCCCTTCTTAATCTCTGCAGCGTCTGGTGCCAAGTTCCATGGGAACTTGTGCAAGTTTTGCATTCAAACCCATTGGCTTCCACCTCCYCATTACTTAGACTTATGAAAGCATCTGCTCTCATGTCAGGTGCTTGGCCCGTGGTCAGCCTAGAGAACAGCTGCAATTGCAGGAGAAGTCTTCTTTAGCCCAAGCTGGAAAACTCTCTGGCAGAGAAGCTCTTCATGGAAGTTAGTAATGTTTTAAGAAATCTCTGATCAGCATATTAGAAGTAAGATTTTTCCAAAGGCTTGTAACTTCATTAAATTCAGGTTGATTTTCATTAGTATATCAAAATGCATGCCCCTGACAGAAAGAAGGATTTCCCCATTCCATAATACTTTGAGAAGAACATGAATTACATCATCTCAAAGAAAAGGTCATTTTTTAAGATTGTTTTATTACAAACTTGTCCTTAGCTTTATTCTTGAAGATTGTGTTGGCAAAAAGTTGGTCAATGTTTGGGAAAGTTAAAGAAAAAAAACCAGGGACTTATAAGCTTAATTGCTAGGAGTATTACTAGGCTTACTTAGTTTATATTTACCTCCATTCAATCATAAAAGGTCCACAGTGATGAATATTAATTTATAAAATAAATTACTATTTAAAGACATTGGCTTAATTAGAGAATCTCTACGGAACAATTATTTAATTTAAAGCACTTCAGGATGGCAGATATGAGCAGCAGCTCGAATGAAAGATGCCTGCTTGAGGTTAAATTTGGTCTCCTTGTGTTTTATTATCTGATACAGCATTTTTATCTGGTTGAAAATTTAGCCATTATAATAAACTCAAAGCTACACACTTCCAAGAGATGCTTAAATTACACTGAATTCTTAAGTTTCAAATCTTGGCTTACAGAATGAAGTTTTGGAGAACTTCTGATGACAAGCAATCAGGCACTTCAGAACAACTCTGAGCAATTGTGCTCAAATATTCAAGTTGATACTCTATACAGACACACAAGGGACAAAGCAGAACAGTTTTGAAAATAAGAAAATAAAAAAATTAAATGGCTGCAGGTTTAGAGCAGCCTTAGCTTCTTAAAGTTTCACTTATTCACAAATGACCTGAAGGAAATCCAAATTAAAAGGTATCAGGGTTCAGTTTTAAAGAAATCAATGAATGAAAAATTTTGATGGTCTATTAGAAAAAACACACCTTTAGCAATGCATTTAAGAACAGTTGTGCAAAGTCGTCAGGCTCAAATATTTACTGTACCTAACAGCTGAACTCTAAAAATTGTGTATGTCAGATGCACATTCCTCATTTCATGCAACCCTTGCCTGCAGGTCATTATAACAGTCTCAGTTCCAACTTCAGATTCCACATGTGCAACTCATCTTTCTAAACTAATGCTATGGTTGTCGAACCACAAAAACATGGACTTTGATGTTCATTATTTAAGAGAGACAAACGGACATCTGAAAGTACGAAAATTTTCTAAAGCCAAGACTGCATGTAACTATTTTGAAGATGAAAAGTGAATCTGAGAATGAAAGTAACACTGCAGGTCACTAGATAGGGGATTTATCTATAGCTAGCCAAGTGACAACTGTTTCAGATCCTTTTCTTTTGTCAAAGACAGATCTACATAAAGTAGAAGCATGAGACCTACTTTCATTGTAGCAAGGCTACGTACTAGTAGCAGTCTAATCCAAGCAGCAGAGAGTTTAAAGCAGGCTAACGTACATAGCTTTTGCAACTGCAGTGTAGAGCCACTCAGTGTTAACCTGTGAGCAAGAAAGAAAATGAATGAGAAGTGTTTGAATCAAAAGTGTTTTATTGACCTGAGATTGGGTATTAGCTATATTTCAAGTGAAATAAATAAAAGTAATACAGACAGAGGACCTCAACTTTCTGCTCCAGGTGAGCCCAGGCTGTTGACCTTTTTTATTTAAGTAATCTATCAGTGCAGGTCTATCTGTGCAAAACTGGTCTCGGACATTTTGAACAAGCTCTTCAAACTGATTTTTTTTTTTTAATTATTTATTTCTGTCTTTAATTTTCCCAGGTCATAAATGACTCTATCCAACCTGAAGAAACAACTGTGAAGGACAACCACCTTACAATTCCAGAACAGTCTTACCTGAAGAGCATGTGGCTATTTCTTAAAGAGATTTTTAAAGAATGGTTCCCAAAATAAGCCAAGAAATGTCAGGGGGTCATCCAATGTGTGTACACTCTAACAAATTTTATCAGCTAGACAGTTTCATATTACACTTGTCAGCTCATTCTCACAATTTCATTAAGTATGTTGAAACATCCATTTTAGAGACATGGATTCTTAAGAAGAGGACTGACTGACAGCTCAAAGATAAGCATACACAAGCCCAATTTGCTTTAATGGTAGTTGAAAGTGCTCAGCGTCACTTGAGAATTGAAACCATAGTTTACATGACTAATGAGAATAATTATCGGTGTAAGACAAACTGTTGATATGCTGCATGGTAATCTGGTTTTTCTCTCCTTTCATGAGTGTGAAATAGATACTTCAAATGCAGTGTTCAGTGATGGGGATGGGAGCGTGAGAAAGGTAAAGTTGGAAAGGGAGAACTACACAGCAGCAGTAGATACTCTGACTTACTTCTTGAAAATGCCCCTCATATGTCCTGTGGAAATATCTCCAATGAAAACTGTACCATGCATGAAGCAAGTAACCAACCACACCCCTTCTACAGCCAGCAAGAAAGGAGCAGAATCTTAATTTCCTAACAATGCACAGAGATACAAGTTCTATCATTTAAAAAATAGTGTTTACTCTCAAGCTTTAGTATTAAAATATTATGATGAGAAAATTTTGCATAAGGGAAGTGATACCAATAGAGAGCACAGAGCAATTACAAGAAAAATTCATAATGTAGAAGTTTCTTATCAAACAACCAATTTCAGGCAGCAAATTTGGCACACCCACCCATTACTTACATTATTTACCCAATTCTGAATTGCTCACATAGCTAGTTTTATTTTATAATAAAAAGGGTGTAAAAAGAGGTTGTCAGGGCAGAAATTATGAGCAACCAGAGAAGAAAAAGTCTATAGAGAGAAAGCAGAACATAGGACAAGTAATCAACATTAAAAAGAACAAGGAAAGACATTYAGTGTTTTTCCTGAAGTTTTCTTTCCCATTATGAACTGTTTTCCTCCCAAAAGCCTACAGCTTGCAATAACCCCAGTAATGCATATCCTTCTGTGATCTACTGTTAAAAGAAAACATGTATCAGAGGTCAGCAATCATTTCTATCTAAAATGTCTTAGCTTTTTAAAGCATCTTTCATCCATTCAAGCTACCTGTGTTTCATCAAAAAGGTTTTTAAAATTATTATCCTGGTTTATATAGAAGCTCTGAGTACCTGTGGGGTGTTCTGGTTTGTAGGTCTGCATTTCTATCCAGTTGTGGATGAAGCGACCTTGGAAGATCAGGTCATCAGGAGAACATAGTAAGTTAAATGTCGTTAAAGTAATTTATTACCAAGATATTTACAAATGAAATCATGAGTAATTCAGTAGATGTGTTACAGAGGAAAAATGCAAATAAAGTAAAAAATTCTTTCATTCTTTCAATCTTCATCCAATTTTTAAGAAATGTGTAATTTTGGAGTGGAGGGGAACGCAGGGAAGAATCATTGTTTGCAAAGTATAGCATTTCAGATATTCCTGATAAAGATTCTAATGACTGAGACTTCTGACTATTCAGTAGGCAGTAATAAAATATCTAAACACAGTTACTCTTCTTCATCAGTTCCTTTACTGTATTTCCTAAACTACTTATTTGGGTTTCCACAGTGTTGAAAAAAAAATGCAATTATAAAAAGTAGTAAATCACTTAAATTCCCTGTTTTGCCACGTGCTTCTTGCATGTCAGTATAAAAGTCACTTAGGTACATTTTCACCAGGTACATTACCCTGGGTTTTTTGTATGACAGACACTCCAAATTTCCCTCTTATTCATACAAAATCCACTCTCACAACTCGGTACTGTTTTAAATTTGTATCAAAGGTTCCAGAGAAAAACTCAGGCTCTACTTCCATTTGTACAGGCTAAAATAAGAACCTAAAATCTTTTAAAATGTTGTTTGTCCTTACAATACCTCAGGAAAGCAGGGAAGTACATGGGTTTTATCAGCTTTGATGTCCAAATTGCAAAATAATTACATCTGTCTCATTTCGCTGGTGAGCTGCTTCAAATTCCCTGAGAAAACAAGACCTGAAGTAGCAATGGAGTACTCTTGCTGCAGAAATGGGCTTACCATTGTGGCAAATTGAATTGAATACAAATTGAATATACATGGCTTGTAGGGCAATTTAAGAATTTTTAAAGTACTTGTCCATCTCTTCCCTACTTGTTCAGCAAACCGTTAAGACCGGTCTGTCCATAACCTCATGTTTCCAGATCTCTCGTAAACATGAAGTTTGAAAGAAAAAATAAAAATAAACTACACCTAGCATCTGATGACTGGGACTTCCATCCAGGGAAACAAAACCAGCAGGTCTGAACCTGCAGCTGAAGTTCAGGCAAGAGCTGGATCGACTGGCTGGCACAGCAAAACCAGCCTGCCAGGACATGTTTTAAGATTTCTGGTCTGCTGGACATGATCAGTTGCGGGGTAGAGGAAGTGTTTATGAAGAAAATATATGGGTATATGTTTCCAGCCTGCTATGAGGTAGAGGGCTCGAGCATTAGGCCTGGGTATGCCACTTTGCTTTCACTTTGCAGTGCAACTGTCAATCGAAAGGGCAACATTTCCCCCTATTAGGAGSGGAAACATATGATAATGAACAGCACTAAATCTAAGGTACGCTTACGGTAAATGATTTATGATTTAACCATGACTTACAATAGAATATAAAGACTTGCACCCAAACTTAAGATACCTTCTTAAAGAGTGACTGTAAAAGTCACCATGCATTCAATTTTTTTTTTTTTTTTAAAGGGCTGGCCTTGTAAAGCAAAAGGTAGTTTCTCTACTGGCACCCTCCAAACCCACCTGCAAGTGAAAAAAATCAAGCTAGCCAGGCACCGCAAGCTGAAGGGGCTTAGCAGCCCAAATGAGTCCCTCAGTGACTCCCAGCCAGCTCTAGCATCTCCTTGATACTGCAACAACATAGCAAGAGGAGCCTCCGCTGAGAGAGGGCAAGTAACTGCTGACAGTGCAGAGAGAGCACAACTGTCCCCCGTTTCACAGCTAAAAAGAACAAACTACAAAACCATGCTTTTGCCACTGTTCAGGGAAAGTGACTTGCTCGCAGCTATGTTATCCAGAAGAGTCAAGACAATGAGGCCAAGTAAAACCAGCAAAAAACCCCTCCCCACAGTCATTCATATGTAGGTTGAAATCTGCAGCTGTGTAGGGCATATTTCATTACATTTCCAGATCACTGAACTTTGGAGGAGAAAGTTTATTGTGCAACGTGGCAAAAGCTGTGTGACGTAGCATAAAAGCATGCTAGGTACTCAAATATTGGAAGAAAAAGTATTGTTAAACACACATGTGCCATGAAAAAGTGGGCAGCATGCTTTAACAAATAAGTCTGTATGCAGCAGCATATGTGAAAGCTTTTCTGCCATTAAACATTTTGCAGGCTGTGTAGAACATGTCTCCTGCAGAAATTGTTTTAATGCAAGTTTGGCCCTCGCAGAGTGGTCAGAATTGTACAGTATCCCTCCCTCCCACTGCAGCATGGAGAGCCTGCCTGCTGTCCCTCACAACAGTTCGTTTGTGCGTTTACATTTTTCACCAATAGCTTTGTTTTTATTGGAGGTCTAATGAAACTCAGTATTTTCCAGCAACTTTCTCCTACTGAAACTTGGGCACTGGCTCACATGCAGAAAATAAATTTGCTCTAGATCTTAAATCACATAATACAATTATGATTTCTTAAATTAACAAATATATATTTAAATGCTAAGCCTTTATCAACTACATTGAAAGATGCAAATCTGGAGTTTGTGCTCAGCATTTTATAACTGAAGATAGCTAAAACCTAGATTATACATCTGTGCCTTTATTACTTTTGGTATTTTTAAGAGTTGTTTCTATAAACTCTCCTGCTCTTTTAGTTATTACCTAACCAGATGTTAGCTATTCAGACACCAGGAGACAATGAATACTTACAGGTAACTCCAAAACTGAAGTTCAAGTGATCAAGATTATTCTACAGCCCACATACAGAACTATCCTCAGAAGCCTAAGAATTATTGCTTACTGTTTAACGGAAGCATAAAGTTAAAACCTACAGCTGCTATTGAGTGTATACAATTTTTCTGATCGTGTTGCCTGAAAAGAACATTAATTTTCCACTGACTACAGTGGCTGTTATCCAGCATGGCTTCAAGGATTTGGGGCTAGGATATTTGCCAAGTTGTACATGCATACATAGAGCGCAGAGGACACAAATGGAATAAATGAGATGCTCCTAATCAGCACAGTGACAGGAAGCTTCTCTACCTTGAACTGTAAGATTTGAAAAAAATTATGCTAATAATCATTTTATGTTTTGCATATACATCAAAACAACAATTTTCAACTACCTGGCTTGAAAGCAGTTGCATGATCCTTTGGAGTCCAATCTTAGTAACACTGATTAGCCCGATAATAAAGCAGCACCCCTCTAGGACTCAAGTGTAACAGCTCTACTGGAGTGTGCGTTGGGAATAAAGGAAGATCTTGGTGTTCCACAAAACTGGCCTGGATTCTTCTCTCCACATAAGGCAGAAGTCACTAATCAGCCAGGAGGTTAAAAAAAAGAAGTTTCAAGGTGCTTCTTTCTAGAAATGCTGAGAACATGGGTACAAAACGGCTGCAATTACATTTTCAATGGCATTAGGACGACTTTCGCTTACAGGCATTGCAGCAAGAGAATGCATTGACAATCCATATAAATTACAGGTGAGAAGCTAGCCAGGAAACCAAAGTAGTGGCTTAAAGATGACTTTCTGGAGGATAGCCTAGTCACATTAAATTTCTTGGTGCTGTCTGTGTTCTAAGACAGCACTACTACACAAGAAGAAATCCAGAAAATCAGGAATTATTAGTTCTTGGGAGGAACGTGTTCTCTGAAAAAGTTCATGCAGGTTCCCCAGAACCAAACCAGCATGTAGCGACTGTACTTCCTGTTTTGGGTTTGTACCTGTATCACTGTTTGTGCTTTATTCCACGTCTTTCAGCCTTAGGATAAAAAGGCTTTGAGATAACATTGCTCAGCAAGAACACCTGACTTCTTCCACAGATAAGAATATTATAAATAGGGACTTTCCACTCCTACATCTTCAGATAATGCCATAGCTAAGCACAGTAATTGTGTTACGGCCAAGAGAGCAAATTAATAGGTATACACATAGACAGAATTTAATACTCTCTACAGAGGTTGCATCTAGTATCATCCTATGCCAAATGATGGGTTTCTCTACTGGAAATGGTACTCAATTCACTACACGACCTGTGACAGCAAGTACAAGAAATGCCTGGCTTTCAGGAGGGCATGCTAAATTGTTTTGCTAAACAGTCAGCGTACGCAATACTAATTACAGTGGTATAGATCTAAATCATTTAAAACTAAAGGTTGTTTAATGAACCCCTGGTTTAAAAAACAACAGCAGCAACAAAAATCACCACCACCACAAAGTTTTCCTAGGGCAGAAGGCAGAAAATGAGGAGAGCAAAACATGATTTACTGGCACCCACGCAGCATCTGTGGCTTACATTGGTTATTATGGAATCATAGATGAGAGACAGACTGAAAAGATATGGCTGGAAGCTACCCATCAAATCTCAGTTTAACTAAACCCCTGATGTTTTCTGGATGCCAAATGATTATCGGTATCTGGGAGGCCAAATACTGCAGAATAAAGTTGCTACAATGACGGCACAGCTCACTCAATTTATCTATCAAATATACTGACCTTATAAATGAGCAACCACCTTTTGACCACAGTTCACTATGGCTGATGGATATCAATTATCTCCATCAGAAAACAGGTAACTTAAAATGGGAGATTTTATGTTTCTAGAATACATCTAGAATTTAACCAGGTTTCACCTTGATACTCTGAACTCTTAGGCAACGGATAGCACCAAATTCAGCTTCACTGTTGAGTCTTGATGTGTAGGATAGCAAAGACGAGGTGGAGGAAGGGAAAGGAAGAGGAGATTCTATACAAAGGCAACATTCTCAGTGTTTTCTTAGTGACCATGGTTTGAGGAGAAAGCACAGTAAGTGATAGCGCAGAAAAGAATAAACAAAGCGATGGGTCAGATTACAAATAGCCCATCAGGATGTGATGCAGGAAACGATTTCCTATCTACTGCCCTTGCAGAATCATTCCTCCTACTCTGGTAGTTACTAGCAACCTTGAAATAAATTACATTAACACTTTGTGTGTTTGAAACATTGCCAAGTGTAACACTTGGGGGACTTATACCATCTGCTCAGTCTTCTGCCTTCTACCATCTTCACAATCAAAGGGCTCACATTTATTGAGATCAGGATGGCTCTGAGGCTTGTTTTTAAAGAAGTTACAAGGAGATCGGCGCTCCGCATAAAATCGAAGAACTTGTTTATTTGGGCTGGAGTAAAATGAACCTTATCTGAATGCTATTGACTGAAGAGAAACAAGGGGTGAAAAGAAATATAGAATTAGGAATGGAAAGGGGTAATGAGAACCTAACATTTGAGGAACTAGAGCAAAGTAAGTATCTACTTGACCTCTAGGACCACAGTCAGATGTGAACCTTGCTTCTCCAGCCTTCTTCACATTGTTTTATTGCTATTTTTGACATGTTGTTAATGTGCTATTTTCAGAAGTGACTTCAAAAATCTTTTGAATGGTGGAACTCAAAGCTCAATTGCTTATCTCCAACTTTCAATTCTGTGTCTTTCAAAACTTGACTCTCCCCCTCTTGCAATGTAATAACTAACAAAACAGCCACTACACATTTCCTACCCCCAAACTCTGCATGCAGCAGAGCTTTAAAACCGTTGCATGTGCTGACTGCAAAACTGAATCTCCACATCTGGTTTACAGGGCCTCAAAGATGGAGCAGCATACAAAAGTCTGGCTTAGATGCATGGGGAAGAGGGGGAAAAAAAACCCAAATCACAGAAGGAAACGTTTAACTTGCAGCAAGATCAAAGGCTTAATTCTACAGTGATTTCTATTTGTTGACACTGGCCTACACTTTGAAATCAAAGACTCACAGAATAGCTTCAAATACTTCAGGACTTGTGCTATATCACAAAATACTGATTAATATTCCAGCCCTCTGGTGCACATCTACTGTAACTTCTACAATTATTTTAAAAAGCATGTGGCTTTCTTCCTACTTCTCAGCTTCCTCCCTCACCCCCACTTAGTGTACGCTATGGCAAACAAACCCCGCTATGGAGAGAGAACTGATCTTTTTTGCACAGAGAAACCAGTCTGATTCAGGGAGATAAGGCTGGGGCCAGATAATGCTGTTAACAGTAATTTATCTCCTCAGAGTCCTTATTTTGTCCACTAACAAAAACGTAAAACATATTTGTCTCTTACGTTCACTAAATTTTCTGCCTAAAAAGTCACAGTACATTCCTCTCCTGCCTATGCCCCTCAAAAATACCATTCTCATTGGCTTTAAAAAAAGTTGTTCTTTTTTAAAATTTGGTAGTGTGAAAGTGTGGAAAAACAAGTAACTAAAATTCCTTTTTGACACTTAGACAACAAAGTGTTCCAAATATCCCCATTTAAATATGTACCATCTCATTTCAAATACTGAAGCTCTTCTTCAATTTGAAAGAGTTATGACAGCAGATTTTTCTTCATTTTCTTGACGGAGCAGTGTACTTTATTTGATAACTGTGCAAAAGGGTTTTTTAAATCAATTTGAATTCATAATGTATTTCTAAATTACCAAACCACTGAGAATTTAGAACCTGCTGTGAGGTCAATTTCACAGATGAAGAAAATTAAACAGAAAGGTGCTTTTGTGAAAAACAAACAAGAATTTAATCTAATAGTGAATCAGGCAAGAAAATAAAGCAGCTAGTGATGTTGGAGAGAGCAGCTCAAAACACTGGCTCCTCAGACTAATACTTTCAGAGAAATACTGTTTCAATCTATTATCACATGGAAATATTTTACACCCTCAATAGTACCATTTATTCAAAATGAGGCAGCACAGTGGTAAAAGGATGTTCAGTGAATGGTGATGCTATTTGATTCCTGTAAACAAATGGCTGAACGTCCTAACTCCATCCCAGTTAGCCCAATTCTCCATCCCACAGTAACTCCCACCCAGTGTGCCCCCTCCAACTCTCCCCTCCCCATCCCAATATCCCTTGATGTCTTCTACATTGCCCAACTATTGTTGTGGCAAAGGGCAGCAGAGGTTACGGCTGGTTCCACGCTACACAGGCTGACTGGATAGCAGACCGACAGGAGAAGAGCTACTGAAGCATTCCTTTGGGCCTCTCTTCTATCCACTTACTCACAAAACTAATTTTATCAAACTTTTAAGGAACTGAATTATTAAGGTTGTTTCCCTCTCAAATGAAAGAAGAATTGATAGACTGGCAGCATAACCGCAAGTCAAGTCTCCCAGGAAATCAGACTATTACAACACCTATAAGCCTTCTGTAACAGCAATTCACTCTCTCCTCTTCCATCAATCACTGCCAGCAGTAGCTGAGAAGTGTTAGAAAAATGTTTTGCTCTCTCTAATCAAGTCAACTTAATGCACTTTTTATCTCAGAGATACATCTTCATACTATATTAGTAGAATGAAATTCCAAGACAACATAGAGTTCAGTTACAGGATCTATGCATCATCCTGAGTTGTTTCCCTGCATTCTGTTTCTCCTTATTTCCATCATTTTTAGTCCACAGCATTCCAGATTTTGGCAGTGGAAAAACTTCACCAACAACTCCAAAGTAGACTAATCCAGTAGTCTTTTACTTTTGGCAGAACTGAAAAACATCGCAACTGTTTCAGCCTGAATGCAGAAGCAAATGTACTCTGGCCATTCCTTTGGTCTAGAATTAAATTTTAAGGCAAGTGTAAGGACCACTTTACACCCTTATGGGGTGATGGTGAGCACTCCTGTGACAAAGAACTCCCTCCATTTCTCTCTAGCTAAGAAACTAATTCTCAGCAAGCACAACAAATGTGGAACAYGTTGTTTCCTCACTGCTGCTGAAATAGCTCTCCCAATTGCTCTCTTACTGTTCCATTACACCCCCCAGAATAACTAATGCATACAGCTTCAAGGGACAGTCAACGAGAGCTGGTGTTTTCACATTGTTCTCAACCATGTTTTAATTGATAGCTTCCAAGTTGTTCTCCCCTCCCCCACACAGACACCTATACCATACCCCACTCAATCAGGGAAATCTAGAATGAAGAAAATAATCCAGCTTCTAAGACAATACATTTTGAAATAAGGTGCTAGGAAAAAAAAAAGAAATAACAGAGAGTGTGTGTGTGTGTGTGTATAAACATACACGTGATCATAAATCTCAGCTTCCAATTCCAATCAACACAAGAATAAACACTTCTACCAGGTAGCTGTAGCATCATGTGAAAGCCCTGCAGTTCTGTTCCTCCCATTCCCCCCTCGGCATTTTGATTCAGAGTACACACATGTGTGTGTGTTTCAGTATGGAGATAAGCCTTACAGATTGGCTTCTCCAGGAAAAAAGGCTGTAATTATTTTTGGAGATTAATTTTCAGAATCAGGCCAGTATTAACTAAACTACAGTTGCTACTAGCTGAAAGGAAACATTATTCAAAACTCTGTATTTCACCTGGATGCTTTAACAGAAAGATAAAGACAGTTTTTAAGAACTGGATTTTTCAGCAACAGCCCAGCTAAGAGAAACATTATTTTCCCTGACAGTTTTCATCTTTTCTCAGCTGGGGCTCTTGGCCTGCTGCTCCATGAAGTGGCCTACTACTCTTTGAGCTCTTTTTAAGAACCAGGAGTAGCTGATTTTATAAAATGTCTGGATTTTTTTATTTTTTGAAGTAAAATTCCCCAGGTTTGCTATACTGACATACATTGGTGTAAGTGTGATGTTTTTGATCTATAAAATTCAGTTTCACTTTGAGTACTACTGAACAGTTTTTCTGCTCTCTACATTTAGCCTTAGCTGAAAAGATATGGAAGTTACTAACTTCCATGATCTGCTACTTAAGCAATTAGCAGAGGTTACTTAAAAAAAGTACACTGGAGAGCTACTGGTCAAACAAAAAGACCTCACTACCATGATGTGTTAAAACTCTACCTGTTGGCTAATGTTTGTCTACTTACTCGTACCTTTATTAAGAACTGCAGATGAAGAATTATGCTGTTCTTGTATTTTACACGTAACTGATGGGCTTAGTAATAGATGAATTTCAATTCAAGCTCTAGATTTCAAAAAAAAAAAAAAACCACCATGGAAAGTGCACTGTCCTTACATACCACAAAATGTTGACGTATTCTAAAACAAGAATATTTCACTCCTAATACAATTTTTTTTTAAATGCAAACAGGTTTTTGTCATAAAGATATCACCTATACTTACTAATTAGTTTGTGCCAGTTAACATTTCTTCCAGTAAGAACTTTACTTTTCTCTATGCTGACATTAAAATACAACTAGTAACAAAAGGTAATTTATTATTTCATTAACAGGCTCTGAAAATATTTGCTGCCTCAGACTATTACAGAAGCTGATTAATTCTTTTCCTATGTATATGTGAGGACACAGGTAAATATGAGCACTCTGCCCAAGATCTACAGTAACTACACTGGATGCAAATTTTCTTTAAATGCTGTCTCATAAACAGCTAGTTGTTGTCCACTTGTAGACTGTTTCCTTGCTGTGCACATTCAAATTCTTCAAAAAGGTATCAGCCCTGTCCACAAATGCATGAGTGCTACTACATTCTGCATCAGATTTTACGCAAATCACTTTTTCTGTCTAACACTACGCCGGTTTTAAGTGGAAACATCAAAAGTTTGTAACTGAGAGAGAATGAAATCTGCTTTGTGTTGTTTCAGCACGGCTGAGAGGAAAAGCAAGCTGATGTTCTAGCCGTTTCTCTTCTTTCTTCTGTCAAGAGATTCCTAGAAGCACTTCTCGTTGGCCCTTCCAACCAACCAGCCAAATCATTATCAGAAATGCAGCAAAAAAATCTAACTACCAGTGTAGGTCATAGTAAAGAGTAACTTGAGTGTGGTGCTTCCTTTTAACTTCATATAGAAGCTTGTTAGACCAAAAAATTTATAATAAAGTTTCTAGATCTTACTGATGGCAGAAAAATTTTCCAAGTGTAACTTTTGAGTATCAGCCTGACGACACAGGCTTTAATTATGACACAAGTTAAAGAGAACACTAAGGAGCACAGCGTTTGAGTCGAACACAATTATCTTTGAATACACATGGGCTTATTTTCCTGTTAAACGAAACTACCATAAGACATTAGCTAAAGCAACAGATTTCTATTCAGTTTGTCTATACAAGTCATCTCAAACTGTGGAGCCGAGGTTTCCTTTCCATCCACAACGTTCAGTTTCTTTTTTGAAACTAGATTACAAACGTTTCCTTTGTAACTCTCAAACTGAGCGAGAAAGCCCCATGTTTAGTCTGTGTAGTTACTACCTGTCATTCCAGTGTTGTCTTATGTTTCTATTTAGAGTTTAGAGTTACTTCAACAAATAACAATTCTAAAACCAAGTTTCTAGTTGCAGGAGGGATACAAGCAGGGTTTACAGTCCTGCTGACTTTGTATTCACGATACAGATTAAAAAAATATGTTCTTAAAATTTAATAGGTCTAGCAACACAAACATCAGAATTTTAAAGTCTAAACAGCAACAATATTACTGTGGGAAATTAAGGCTTGTAGGAAAGGTGTAGTCTTAACTTTAAAAACTACACTGCTACTACTGACATAAATAGGCACTACAGTTTCACTATTTCTTACATCCAGCTCTTACATCCACTTCTTATATCCAGTTGTGTTTTTTCTTTAATTCCAGCAAACATCTGATGAAAGCAACGGGAACGTCTGCTGCACAAAGCACCAGATGAAGTCACTTGCCAATCTACAGCTGTCCTTCAAAAACTTAAGAAGTTCTAGATAGAGCACCGATTATCCAGTTTTCAATTTCCCATCATCTCAGATGTTTGTTTGCACAAAAACCAAATCCATTACATACCTGCAAAACTTGTTCTTCTGAGGATGACACAAATAGATCCATTCATTTTGGTTAACAGTATCAAGTTTTTGGCTTGCAACAGCCAGGAACATTCTGTCTAAAAGTCTCATGAACAACAGCAAGTCCTACCTAGATAAGACCAGTATCTTCTCTCGTCATTTTTATAACGAGGAATTCAAAAGGTACCTCAAAGGTATTGGATTAAAATACATGGTATCTTCTAMTTTTTTTTTTTTTCCTTTCAAATAAAAAGTAATGGGTAAGCTACAGAACAATGGTTAAAAAACCCCACCCTTCACAAATAATAAGGGTGAAATTGGTAAAAAGTTTTATAAATACAAGAGTTGTAACATTTTTATTACCCTGCTTCAAAAACAGAGCATCTTCAATATGACAAGTGATGCTTTAAAACATGATGAACTGAAGCAAAAGGTTATACTTATTTTACAAGGATGAGCAAAGTACAACCTACAACCTGCCCAATCTGTTAGAAAAGCCAGGATTTATACTCAAATACCTGGTAATTCAATTTAGAAAGCGAAAGTCCTCAAGTGTTTCTGTTGCTCTGAATGACAACACAGAGCTCTGAAGTCTAATACTCTTTCAGGTACAAATTGAGAAACTATGTACCATGGTATCTGACGCTGCAGTCGTTAAGTCACAATATGAAAAAGGGATATTTATTGCTCAAGTACAGAGAGGTTTTAAGCTTGTTATAAGAAATAGGGCAAATAAGCATTATTCTCATAAAATGGGTACAGCACAGAGGAACAAAATGCACTGGCCACTTGACTTTGCTTTGCTGTGTTTGACATAAGGGCTGCTGTTCTCCACTCTAGTCCAGCAAACTACTACTACAAAACTTAGCCTTTACAACTGTATCTCCTGCCACTGAAAAAATGCTCATGGAAATGAAAGAACAACCACATTTGAAAGATAGGTTAGCAACCTGGAAGCATGCTTAGCAAGCCTACTTCTATTGCAGATAAGAGATGCAACCTGTGTCTCATTTTAAACGTCCCCTCACATTCTTTAACTTCTAACCTAATAAACCTTAAGGAGAGATGAGTATTGCAGTGACTGCTTAATTCTCCCCAGTCATCTTCAGGTAGATAATCCAAACTACTGAGCTTACTGAAGTTTGGTTGGGGTTTGTTGGGGGTTTTTTTGTTTTGTTTTTTTTTTGGGGGGGGGGTTGTTTTTGTTTGTAAAAGAAACACAAAAACCCCAGAGACTATATTCACTGAAGGACTTGCACTGTGCAACTCAAGATGAACAGAGCATTTCCACTACACAAAGCATCTCAAATAGTCATTCAAAGCCAACATATGAGCAAGGGCTTTGAACCAATCTACACAAATCTCTAAGCATAGGGGCCTATATCTGAATCATATTCCATTTCATACAGGGTAGGATGAGAACTAGAATGAAGAGAATCCATCCATTAGAGATCCTTAACCTACATTTCCCTCCTGATGGTTAAGAGCTACACACGTCTCTGAAAAACAGAGAGTTACTTGAAATTGGCCCACAAAAGAAAGAAAACAATTCTGGCGAAGGATCTCCTCCCGTTTTTATAATAAAGAGATCCACAGTCATGCTCCCCTCAGCCCAAGAATATCTGGATCGATTCACACACCTCTTTCAGTAGAAGTCATATACTCCCTGAACTGGAAGCACTGTCAACCCAGCTTCGATTTCTGAAGCTGTAATCCTGAACAGAAATGAATGCGATGGTTCATAATGTCAAGAGACCACAAAACATCGTCTGTTTGGTATCATTACTTACAGGGAGTCTCCTGGTGCCGAGCATGTATCAGAAGATCTTAAATACTCAAAACAGTCCTGATGAGTATGGATGAACCTTATTGCCCACTTCCTGATATTTCCCAGCTACCAGTCCTGTAATCATTGCACTGTTAGCAGCAGGTACAGCACAGCTCAGTTCTAATTCAAGATTAACTTGAGTAACTGTGGTGCTGCCACATTTAGGGAGTTGTAGATCACCTACAATGCTGCAAACTGCACCCCATAACAAAAAGCAGTGTAGGATTCATGCTACAAATCAATCTTCCTCGACTTCAACCAAAGCTCAGCAAAATACTTTAGCTGCTCAGCTGCAATGTTATGAAGAAATGAATCCCAATTATTTTAAGTGGACTTGAAAAGTATGAAGTATGACTGAATGTATTACCGTAAGTTCATCTGGCACTGAAAGAAAGAAGCTGACATACGAAGGTACTAGGTAAGTATAAGGGTTAAAGAAAAAAAATAAAGAGCAAGGAAAGCACTACACCCTGTGGTAACACAAAGGCCACGGTGGAGAGAAACAGTCGACAATAGTATCAATCCAGTCTTGCACTGAGAAACAAAACCTAAACACAAGAGGGTTGTTATACCACTGCCATCCCTAAATTCTTTGCTTAATATTTTTGTCTACATTTGAAACCATTAAGCTGGAACTGAACAGGGGAAAAAAAAAAAAGTGCCTTTGACTCCAGAGCTATAGACTAGGATGACTAACTGCTTGCTGTTTACCCGTAAAATCCCATGACAAAATTAAACCCTTTAGGAAGACAAGTCAAGCTATACTGAGCTATAAAGCTCAATCATGAAATAAGAGTGCATTGAACATATAATATTCTCTCAACATGCTATGAAACCACAAACAATTATAACCAGATGTGTGAGTGTAAGGATATGAATATTGTTTATACAGCTGTAGAATATAAGGAATGCAAGACAGCAACACCATCAATAGAAGTGTCTTAATTAAATGCAAGCTGCTAAAACACAGCAGGCCTCCCAGAGCAGCATTTCCTTCAAAAAAATCTGGATTTAGTGACAAGATGTTCCCCAATTTAAAGTGGTAAGTTGATAGAAACACTATGTAAGAAACTGGGTCATCCAGTATACACTAAGTGTAGCGATGCTACATTTTTCCATAACATTAAAATGAAGTTTAGAGGATGCTATCTTGTTTTTCTAGAAAAAGGTCGTATGATCCCCTGCCCACACTCGTTAAGTCGTGTAAGATTTTGACCTATCAAAGCCTTTGTTTGAAATTTAGTAAGAGTCTATTTAGTCTGTAATCAATGAGATTTTGGAAAATGCAAAAGCAAAGCAGTATGAAAAAACAGTAAATCAAGTACTTCTCTTGTTCATGTCATCCCTGTATTTTTAAGGCCACATTAATTCTAGAATGTCTACAGGACAGTCTTTATCACAAGGAGATGAGCACACCTGGATATTAATTTATGTATACCTAATTCTCTCTTCCTCCATAACATAAAAAGCTCTTTTTATCAGCCTTCAGTGAGATCAACAGATCAACCACCATTTCTGTTCAAAAACTAGGGAATGGGCAGGGAGGTAGGAGGGGGACACAACGAGGAAGCAGAGAAGGAAGTGTCAGCCTTCAGTAGTAGAAAACAGGAAATAATATTAGTCCTCAAAGTTCTGAGAAAAAAGGGTTCCTACAAAAATCTTTCTGCAAAAAGTTCCATTTTCTCTAACAGATAGAATCACATCTACCTATAAATTCTATACAAGTTTCCATATACAGCTACAGTACACTGAACCTTAAATATTTATACCACTTTAAAATGTACAAAAGTGAAGGGAAAATGCTTTTTAGGACAATCCTAAATTTGAGGGGGGGCTCCAAAGGGGCATAAGAGCAATGATAAATACATCTCTGTTACCTACATAAAATGTAAGATAGATGTGCATTAATAAAGTGCAAGTTCTTTATTGTGCTTGTGAAGGACAAGTTCTGCATCTATCACTTCTCATTTCTGATGTTCATGGAAACCCAAGAACTAGAGTGTAAGTTAAAAAGCAAAAGTATGAAAAAGTCTTGTTTTCACAGCTCTTTCCTTTTGGTAATGGCAGCTTGAATGCAAGTGACACAAACGTCTGCATTTGGAATTTCGAATGATTTAACCGCAAGGACTTGTGAGTTTTAGGAAGAACCATGTGAAAGTTTTAATCTTCAAGAAAAAGGAATGACACTGGATAAATACTTATCCATCTCAGGCATAAACTCAGTAACGTTTGTGAGAATATAGATGAAAATAGCAGAGGTTTGGTATGAGTAGTTACAGAATTCCTCCTCTTCGTTTTTCAAAAACAACAGACAATACAAGATTTTGATTCTTAAATTTATTTTTAGCAGGATGTGTGTACTAATGGATGGTGACATCATTAGAAGATAGGTCCATGTCCACCACCTGCAACAGAAGCTAGACAGATGTTAAAGAAAACAATTTAAGAGTTAAAGATGACACTACTTACCCAGAGCAGACTTATGAAAGTCACCTACTAAGCAGTACAGTTAGCTTTTGATGCAAACATGATAACTCACATTATTTATCTGTTGTCAAAATTTCCTGTCAAGATTTAATGCATACATTACTTTGGTTTTGATGGGAATCATGCACTTCTGTTTAGAAATAACTATTAGAGAAACTCTGATTTTTAAAAAAGTACTCATGGGAAGATTGGTTATTCAAAGTTACTTACCTGTAAATTTTCTTCAGTAGATAAAAGATCTGCAAATTTAGGTCTAAAGCTCCCATCTAAAGTTTGAAGTTAGCAAGAACTTGCTGGGAATTCAAATTCTAATACTGTTAAACCAGGTCAACAGCAGGTAACATTTCTAGATTCCACTAAGAATACAACCACTTGTTTCTTACCATACCTGGGTGTTTGACAAAGCAATAAGGTAGGATCTCAGCAATATACTCACAGATGGGTGACAGTAATTCAGAAAGAAATGAAGACTTGATATGTTACAACCCAGAGACCATGTTATACTCAAAAAAGGTCAATAGCCAGAAGTCTAACAAAAGAAACAAGCTTGTCTAGAACAAATTAATTTCACCAGGAATTAAACCTGAGCAGCAAAATCTAGGGACAGACAATTCAGGAAATACATTCTCAAAGAATTACGTGACAGGCCTCGTCCCAGGGCTATTTCAAATGAGAAGCCAAGAAGCAAGGCTCAATCTGAGGTATGGTATTTCCCAAGACTGTAAAAACAGAGTCCTTGCTTCAGAAAATAATTGCACCTGGCTACAGGTATTTGGTATTTACATCAGAAAATAGCCATTTCTTAAAAATAAAAATAAAAAAATAACCAAAACAGAGAAACTAAGTCAGCTGGCCCTACAGACAGTATCATGAAGACATCCTGATCTTACATTTCAAAACTTCAGAATGTTTATCAGCCTGCACTTCCCAACCAAAAGGCACTACTGGTAGGGAGCATAAAGTCACTTCACTCATCTTAACACAAGTTTAGAAGCTTGATTTAAGGTTCTTGTTCTTTACAATCTCTTGGCTCATAGCTCTTTATTAGTATCTTGTGTTGACACCATCTTGGCTCACAGTTCTTTACTAGAACCCTGCATTTATACCACACTGATCAGCCTAAAATCATTCTTACAGTATACCTCAACGTCCTAGGACTTCATCTATTTAAAACAGACTGCTACAGATCCTGAAGACTGGCTCCTGCTTTCTGAAGAAAGACCTCTGAAACTGGAAGTGTACTGTATTAGAATGAGATTCTTTAACAGTTTAAATAATTCAGCCAAGAAACCGGCTTTAAGGACCATGACAGCCTGGGAATAAGCAATTGCTTTCTGTTACAGCTATGAACTCTTTGATCTAGTAATATTGGGAAATTAAACTGTTTTGTATTTATTAAAAACAACCAACAAGAGTAGAATCTGTTCACAGCTGCACTCCATTTGTAATTTCTGATTAACTGAGCTCTTTTGTTTTTACAGAAGTATAAACCTGTCTGAAGGACTAAGTCACTGTCTTTTGAGCAACTCGCTATCCCAGTGGTCTACTATACCTAAACAGGGTCTAATTGCTAGTAATGATCTACAAAACAAAGCGAGTGTCTCAAGACAATCAGTCCTACACTGGTACTGTAGGAACTTGTCCTTCAAACACATCACACACACCGAGGGAAGGTAGGGCAGGTGATTAAAAGCTTAAGGTTTCCTGTTTCTTAATCTTCCAGGTTCCATTGTGCAGTTGGATCAGTTGCTACTGCAATCAGCACTACCGTGCATACCATCTATCTTACATGAAGTTGGTTGATACTCTTCCCACAGGATAAACACAGTGAAGTTGATAGGAAGAGCCTTCATCAATTGCTTTTCTGTGAGGCATAGAGCAAAGGAAGGAAGTCAGGAAGTAAGAGTAGTCTAGGAATGACACAACTGATCTGAATGATCACTTCAGATACACTGTGAACAGCATTTTCCTGAACAAAGACACCACAAAATCTGAACTCAAGTTATGAAATTATAAAAGGGTAAAGAAACCAGAGAGTGAAGAAAATGTTCTTGACAGGCCCGTATGATATGAAACCTGAAGAGCAATTAATTTGTGCACCATGTAAGGACTACACGCATATGCTGCAGTTACAGGGTACCGTAACTATTCAGCTATCTCCCCTTGCAAAAGGATGCAGCTTCAGTTCTATTACTGTAATACCCAAGTTAGTGCTGGAACCTATGTCTCAAAGCTGAGACAAGGGATTTGGGAAGCAATGGAGATGAAATTATGGACCTATTTAGGATACGTGGGATGTTCACCAGGAGGCTTAACAGTATTACGTGGTAGGAAAGGAAAACAGATGACTGGTAATAGTGAAGAACAGAATAACTTAGGGGATCATTTGCTCATAATGAGCTGTTTACTCTGCATCCTTCTATTATTAATGATTTGTCCTGTCCTAATGGTGCTAGTGTTACAAATGCTGCTAACCAGCGGTGTTAGAGACTGTAGAACCTAAAACTACATTTTACTGGGTTTAATGGATGCTTGAGTCAGGTTAAAAAGGTTGTGCTGAAACCAGTAATTAAATTCTTATCCTTTAAGTGGCTTCAGAAACCTACAACTACCAGAAATATCATTCTATTCACAAAAAGAATATTATTAAACAATGTAATACATAACTAAGACTTACAACAATGAATAAAAAGAACAAGAAAAAATTACTCTATGAAGAATTAAGTTTGTACCATTCAGGATAGGACTTTCTATCTGCACTACTAAAACTAAGTCTGTACATATAATGAAGACTGAATAGGCTAAAAAAACAGAAAGACAAACACTGAAGTGATTACAGTTGTAACATTACCTAATGTTGAGCTGGTTTAATAGATTTAGAACACTAGAACCAGAAAAAAAAAAAAATCTTGTTAAAAGTGTGCTGGAAGCAAAGACCTTACAGTGGCGATTAAATATTTACCTTTGGAGAGAAAATTTGTTTAGGCAAACTAAAAACATTTGCAAGAACAAGCTTTAGTGAAGAATGGACTAAAACAAAACAT
This sequence comes from Phoebastria nigripes, assembly GCA_035582835.1. Taxonomy (NCBI): domain Eukaryota; kingdom Metazoa; phylum Chordata; class Aves; order Procellariiformes; family Diomedeidae; genus Phoebastria; species Phoebastria nigripes. Next base: position 968,428 of record JAYKAV010003487.1, on the reverse strand, counting down.
TACGCACTTCCAGCTTATGTTCTTTCTCTGCAAGGAATTCTTTTTGACATCGGAGAAAGTCCGACAACATTCGAGTTAGCTGTTTTCTATCATCTATTTCAGCTGCCAACCTGCCATTGTAATCCGCCAGCAACATACATGCATCATCTACCATTTTGGAAAGTTGCTCTCCAGATTCCTTATCTAAAAAGCAAGCAGAGAAAAACAAGTAAAGCTTGATTTCATTATATACTGTTAAGTTCTCAGAACAACATTTCAGCTACTGGATCCCCAACCCTCACCTGTTATTCTGTCTAACAGGGACACATCTTGGACCTCTATAGGCAGAGAAGCTATTCTCTGATGAACTGCTGCATCCCCAGAGGCAGCGTTTTCTAGTTCTTGTAATGCTCTAATGAGATCTGTGGTCTGAAAAAAGCATGCAAGATTGAGAGCTAGTTTAAATAAACAGATCCTAGTACAAAACAGTATTTCACAATAAGCTTATGGAATCAATTTGATGGTAATTTTAAAAGCATTTATGATATCAGCATTATAGCAACATTCTATCCCCTCTCAGACTGAAAACAAAACAAAACTAAGCCATTAATTCTCAGAACAACATTGCGGTGTTCCTAGTTTTAAAGGTCACCTCCTAAAATAGATTTTTCATTTAAATTCTTGGTATAGGACTACTTATAAATCTTTTCTTTTTGACAGTAGTGATTATTTTACAGTACCTTTCATTTTACTATACATTTTTGAAATTATTTTTCTTGTAGTTTTGCTTCACTATCGCATCAGACTAGATCAGTGCACTTCTTTTGGAAGTAGGGCTGATGTTCATAGAAGCCCAGATGTCTGTTACAGAGAAACATACTAAAAGTGTGATTATTTGAGGACAGTCATTCCTTGTCACAACAAAAAGCCTTTTGAGATGAGGCAGTACCATAACAAAAAATCCACAAGAATTATGAAAGCCATAACAATGCAAGGTAGACAAGAACTTTTCCCAACCATCATGACTGCAACATTGATATTTTATTGATAAACCGATAACAATCTTATTCTAATACATGTGTTACTGGTTACCACCCTGGAAACCAACCGAGAACCTAAAACGTTGTAGAAACTAATGCTGAAATCCTGATGTGGACAAAGCTGGATATATCATTCATACACTCTGGTTTAGTGTCAAACCAACTAAAGTTACAGCACGCTCAACTTCTTAGCTCCGCTTGTAACCTAAAGTACTGTGAAGAAAAGTTTCCGCTGTAGTCACCCGTGCTCAGAAACAGTACCTCATTAAAACAAAAAACAGAGACCATTCAAAAACAAAAGTAACTGAAAAATTCTGTATCAAGCCATACGCAAATACAGAATTTTATAAACATGCTTTTACCTGTGGAGGGTCAGTGGGAGAACTTCGAGGTGAACAGTTATTTTCATCAACTTTTATCTGTTCATATGTGCGCTTCCTCACCTTTCTGTCTCCATCTAAATGAAAACAGAGGAGTCAGAGAAATAATATTTCAAACAAGAGACTGAATCTTCATACACACACAAAATACTTACACAAAGCTTGCCTAAGTTGTTCTAATACATCATTTTCATAAACAGACCTTTCTTCCCAGATAGAGAGCACTCGGCCAAGGTGTTTCTTACAACTCTCATCAGACTCACTGTTACAAGAAAAAAAGCAAAAAAAATCAGCACCAGGTAAAAGTACAGCACTGCCGTATGATTATCTTTCACAGAAGGACCTTGGCATACGTTATCAATATCAAAGTATCAGAAATCCAATAATCTCAGAAAATAACAAAATCACGTTTTAAAGAAAAGAAAGCAAAGACCAGTTCAAAATGTCTTAGCAAGCACATAAAAAAAAAGCCAACACCCAATTCCCTCTTTCTGTTTGCTGGCTCAATCTATAAATCTGTAGGTCTGTAACCCTATTACGCAAACACTGCAAATAGGTTTGTGTTGCTTCAACAGCTGTGTATCATGCAAAAATAATTCTGTATCAAGACTCTAGCATCCTCATGCAACGAGATGAACGGCTGCTGGGAAAAAACAAATCATGCAACACTAGTAATGAAACATATCAAACTGTTGTAGCATATAAATGCAGACTGAAAGCAAGTCTTAATTTAAGGCATAGCTAACAGCTTTCTAAGGCAAAAGAGACTGAATGCAGATGAATTTACTATGTAACTTCAGCCAACAGCACTAAGACTATCCAAGATCAAAAGAACATTGAGTAAATTAAAATTAGCAAGACTTCAAGTACAGAAATAGCACACAAGGACTAGCTGGGTCAGAAGAGATGAACTTAGGACTTCTCTAAATCCCCCTCAAATACAGTATGATGAAGGACACTGCACATAACAGTTTACTGTACCTTGAAACATGCTTAAAAGCCTCCACTATTACTGGAGCAAAGTCTTTCGTAAATTCTGGTCCTTTCCTTTTGCTGTTCTGTATGACATCATTGGCCAAGTACAGGAATGTCAGCTTCCTATTTGGTTTTGCTAATAAAAAGTGTGATAAACAAGAATAATTAGAAATTTTATTCCAACTAATACCTATTTATCCACATTTATACTAAACACACACACACACACACAAAAAAATCAAATGTGTCTCATTACTGCTTACAACATTTCACTTGAATTTTGTATTTAAAAATGTGAAAAGACTTTGGTCACCCATTGGCTTTTCTCTCTCTTCTGCTGTAACTCTTTGCTTAGATTCTTCTTCCTTCATAATATGACACAAGTTGCCTCTAGTCCCATCTCCAAAAATAAACAAAAAACCCCATGATATTCCGAAGTGTTCTTCAGCCCCCAACTATTTTCAGGTATTTTCCTGAGCCTGATGTGATTTGTCTGTTTGGTAGCCTTCATGGATTTCTTCCACGTACTTCAGCTTCCCTTTGAGCCTGCATAAGTTTCTTACATCCATGAAGTCCTCTCACAAGGAGCTTCACAGATCCACAATCATTCATGTGAAGAACCTCCTCCTTTCGGCTTGAATTTCACTCAGTCTTATATAACCACCCCTCATTCTTACATTTGAGCAAACTGAACAGTCAATCCCTAATCAATCTCTCCATATTATTGTGATACTCCCCTCCCTCAGCTCCTAATCATTAAAACACTCATGTGCCTGCAGCTGTAATATCAAGAAAACATTTTCAAAAATCGCTTTCAGGCTGCTGTGGTGTATCTCCTCTCCAAGCGTCTTAAGCATTTTACCCCACTCCCATTAACGTGCAACAGATTACAAGCTTCCAATTCACAAGTTGCTTTTGAAAATCTATTCCGTGTTTTCTAAGTGTTCCACTCAGGTATTTTCATTTACCATCACACTTCATCTAATCTTCATTAGTCTACAGGTTTCTCAGAGCTGCAACTCTTATTGTAACACTTCTAACCTTGTGTTAACACCAGAAAAACTTTCAATATCCATTACCACCACACAGTCTCAGTATGTATGCTCTGACTTTAAAAAGAAGTTTCTCTTGAAAGGCAAGATTTAAGTTTTTTCTGCCCTCTCGAGGGAAGCACCACTGTGGTAAAGCCAATCTAGGATTTCTTAAAACTCGTGCTTAGTTCCCAATATGATTTGATTTTGTTAATTTCCATTCCAACCTCTCAAACATGCAGAACCACCACCCTCACATACAAACAGAAAATTCAAGGTTGATAAGCTTCCATTCTAAGGAAATGTTTTTGAGAATAAATTTTGCACTACAGAAAGACTCCTCTGAAGGATTTCTCCTTGGAGTATTGAATTTTTCCCGTCCTCTTGAACAGACATATCCAACAAGTTAACAGAGTTCTGGATTAAGTGGGAAAAAAACCCTGCATTAAAAGTAAAAGTGCACCTATCTCTTAGAATCGAGGCAAACTAAAAAGTGGCAAAAAAGAATTAGTTTGGAAGTGCTGGACACGAGGTGGATCTATTAAAAGTCTGCTCCAAACAGTGAAGTTGCTACATGCAAACACTCAGGAAATTTGTCTATTTGGTTCAAAAATCTGGCTAAACTAAAATGTAGATTTTATAAACTTATGTTACTTAATTTCTTTATTAAAAACTGACTGACAATATAGCAACACATCTCCTACCTATGTTTCAGGTAAATCACAGTTCTGACACATAGAAAGCTTTGAATTATTCAAAGAAAAAAAATCTTAGAAAACACGTCTTGTCTCACGGATGCACTAAAATTAACTAGCGTTTACCAAAGCTGACCCTGCCCCCCCCCCCCATTTCTTAAATGAGCCCAGAATTAGGACTCAAAATCTAATGAAGCAGAGTGTTCCCCATACTACATCCTCTGAACTGCATGCAGAATAGGTCCTTGTCCATCCATTTCACAGAAAAAAAAAAAAAAAGTCATGTTTTAATCCTCAGTGATATAACTCATTTGTGATAAACCTCAACTTCCTTGTTTCCAACAAGTAACCAAATCAACTGAGCTGATAAAGACAGGAGATGTATGCAGTGCCACGAAGTCAGGTGATGTTGATTCTCACAAAGCCTAGACTTTATCTATTCACTGCAGTAAACAGATCAATATACTGTGTTTGGAAAAAGCATGCTAAAACCCAGAAAGTAACTTTCAAGCTTATTTCCTCTAGTATTACCTTTTCAGCTTCCTACCACAATTCAACAGAAACAAAGCTGCATTTAATGAACAAAAATCCTCAAAACACTATTAAGCTATCTGTGGCTTTGGTTAGGAATTCAACTAATATTCTACCCTTATGTTCACAAAGAATATTGTGAAGTAAAGTTTAATTCCTCTTGCTGTAACAATGCTCTGTGCAAAATTCCAAAGCTAAAAATTATGCCTACTCTCAAGAAGCGTTCCCTTTCACTTCACAAATCTTCAGGAGTTACATACTAGCCTACTACCATGCTGCCTTACACACGAGACTAAAGGGCAACGTAACCTTTAGCAACTGAGGTTGACAACTCTGAGCTGAAAAAACCCAAAGTGTTCTATTGCTACTATGACTGTAAATTAACTATTGCAGTCTGAAATACAAAATTAAATTCCAGACCAGATAGATCTGGTCTGAAAAAACAAAACAAAAACAACAAAAAAAAAAAACACCAAACAAACACCAAACAACCAAAAACCTGTTTAAAGCATCTCTCTTCAGTAGCAGTGACACTAACTTTTCAGCCCTGGGCTTTGATATACCTCAGAACACCAAAATGGATCAAAGAACAGTTAGACTATTTTAAAAAGTATCCTCAACACGTGGCAAAGCTATTAGCAAAAGCACTCTTACTGTCAGAAGAAAATGAAAGAAAAAAGGTATGATCTTAGGTTAAAGAAGGATCTGAAAGACACATACTGCCAGAATGTATAGTGTTAGAAGTAGCTAGCCCACAGTATCTCTGGTACACTAACAGTACAGTCTGCAAACACAAAACTGCTAAGAAAGCATCCATGTTGGACTGAGTTATCTTTTCAGAAGCTCTGCGCAGTGTTCACATAATTCTTCTGCTTGTTTCAGTTAGATTTACCATTTACCCACCAAAGCAGTCAAAGCAGCTCCCTGAAGTGCTAGATTCTGAAATATTTTAACAGGTCAATAGTGCTGGCTGGTGTAAGGGCCATATTAAGCAGATTACTCTTAAAGCATCCACAATGAGACTAACTGGGATTGGCACCTTGCAACTGAAACTGTCTGTCCCAAAAATACATCTGACATATTTAAATGCCAATGAATACTCTGCAGGTATTCATGGTATTTCACCTGCAACTAGCATAATCAGGCATCTACAGTGGAGAGACTTGGCATTCTCAAGTCTTAGTTTTCGGCAATCTATACTTCTTAGGAATGCATACTTGTTAGCCTGGCCTGGGTATTCCTGGTTCTCTACCAGTCCAATATAGATGCCCTGACATTGTGTGCTCTTGAGTCCATAATACTTAGAGAACTCTAACACTAAAGAGCCACCATTTTAGTGCAAGAAACTCTCGTATTTTACTTCGGAAGGCAGTAAGCATGTTATTTTCCACTGAGGTTAACTCTGGCAATCAAAGCCAGCATAATCACCCATATCTGTCTTTTCCAGGTTTACTTCCTGGCATTGGAAATTGAGCTCCCATGAAGATTGCTAGAAACACGCCCATTAGTTCCACGCTGTTCTACACCTCTTCCATAGAGCCGAAATATATTTGCTGTCTTAGACATACAGGAAGAAACTACAGAGAAACACACAGGCATAAGGGATTTCACCTACATCCCGCTACAAGTGTATAGACTATTGACCCATCTGAAAATGTTACATCAGGCTTTAACCTTCTACTGGCCGGCTCTGCTATGCCAACTGACCTTGAAAGTATCATTTAACAACAGGTTTTGAGAAAATGAGCATCAGTAGGTTAAAATCCCACAACAGTTATCAGCACTAAACAGTTTCTTTTTTACTAAAGTTCTCTAATATGGATTCAAATAAAGATTTGGCTCAATTGCTTTTGAATTACATTAGTCTATATACATGCAGCAGAGTATATGAGTGTCAGCACTTCTCCCAAAATCCCTGGGACACTTCCTGTGTCATAGCATGCTTCACACCTTTGCATGAGACATTACATGACATCTTTGTAAACACCTGACAAGCTTTCAAGCTTTTTATTACAAGACCCAACTCATCTTTTTTAAGCCAAGCAGTACTGAAATTTGAGTGCAAGATCACTGACCCTTCACACTGAGAGCTAACCTGAGTTTTTATGCAAGCTGATTAAGTGCAGCATCTTTGGTAACGTGACTGAAAGTATATCTGTAAAAAGTCACTTGAGAGGCTACCACCAGAAAGGACAATTCAAGGATAATATAATCCATAAAAGGTGTGTTGTACAACAAGCATGTAATCTTAAAATTCATTAACCTTCTGTTACAAAAAAGTTAAACAGTGTTCAACACTGCACAGTCACTTGATTCTCCTGGTGAATTTTACCAAGTTTTGAGAACTGCTGTGTTTCCTTTTCAAAAGGGGAATGAGATTGCCCACAGAATGTGTATTCAAGGTTTGAGGGTCCAAGTATCTTGACTTTGAGTTTGGAGGCTAGTAGACAAAGGGAACACAGTACGTAGCCACTGCTGGGAAAGAGGCCATCAGCATCAAATTACCACGCAAGAAAATTGGTCACAAACCAAGGAAACCATTCCAACATAATTACTCTGCAGAAGCTTCCCACTGCACTTAAGTGTATCTTGAATTACTGGAACACATGAAACAAAACAATTCCTTTCATTGCCTGGCCTGGCTGGTACAATGCTAAGATGGATATGAATCAACAGCAACACCAACAGTTTTAGCATAGGAAAAAGACACTGAACTTAAGTATTCAGAACCAGAATGATGAAAGACAGGCAGGTACAGGTAAGATACCAGGACACAAGTGGTACAGCAATAAATGAATATAGACTTGTACACACTGCATTCTTTCAAGACTAATATTAGCGAGTCAACTAGTCAGGCTGGATTACACAATCCAAATGCGAATATTTTAAGTGAAAGATATTGCTCATCTGTTGCTCCTGACTGTAGGTCATTTTGTAAATCATGTATGTAGCAAATACGTTCCACTAACTTGACTCAACAACTCACGTTCACCTGAAGTTTTGTCTGCTGTTGCTTGATCTCCAACCCTTTTTGCATAGATGAGAAGATTCATGTGCATAAGCAGGAAGATACCCACAAGCATCTCTGTCTTAAGTATCTTACTGGCCTCCTCAAGAACACCTACTAACCAGTGAAATCAGWAAGCCACAGTTTTGTTTCTTTTAAATAAAACAAAAATCTATTTATTCTCTCAAGTGTATCACATTGGCAAATGACACTATACCACCATTAAGTAAAATAATCTTACAACCACCAGTAGAGAAAGATTCCTTCTCTTGGCAGAAAAACCTCACTATGTAGTACAGAAAACAATCGCTTTAAATCAGGAACTTGTTTCCTGAAATCCACTTCACATCTGCAGGGCAATATATTTCCACCACTTTTGGCTGTGGTTCTGCTCCAAAGCACTTGACTGAGTATCAGTAGTACAACTTTCAAATCTGGTTTCAACGCTGCTAGCCCTTCTCAATTTGCCTACTAAGATCCTCTATCTTCCAATTTTCAGCAGCACTGAGCAACTGCCACAGCAGCCACTAGCTTAAGAAAAATGTACTGCATCAATGCCAACAGCTATAACAAGTGAGGACCCAAACATTAGCATATGTCCCAGCAGAAGTTGTAGACAAACAGCCATAAATAAGCAAAACCAGTTGCTTCTTATACCACTGAATGACTTCAACACCCCAAAACAAAAAAAAAAGTTCAAGCATAATAAACTAGAACATCAGGTAAACTGTCAAGAGTCCAGTGCTAAAAATATGTCCCTCTGTAACAGCCCAGATGTACTTACACAATTGTAGCTGTCTTAAAGATGATATACAATGGCTCTGCTAGCCTGGATAAGCTTTGCAGTGAAGACAATGATCAGTGTGACACCGGTGGGGTGACAGATGACAGCCAGAACAAGAGGTCAAGTGATTGGGGGGCAGGGGGGAAGGGGAGTGTTCAGCATCAGTTTCTGAGACTGACTTATCTATAAGATGCCATGTCACGCTCTGAGGAAACAGATACCTGAATCTGAAATTAGATTTAAAGATACAACACAACAACTACTAAAATATCACTAGGATGTAAATACCTAACAAGTGACAGAGCTGGACCTGGAAAAGCTAACAGAAAATCAGTTGACAGGAAGAAGATATTACAGACAACTAACTGGAGCTTGAAATAAAGAGTCCCATATTACCAAGCTCAAACATTTGGTAATTTTATTTTATTTTTTCCCTTTTAAACAGAACACATTTTAACCTAGTACAGCAAATATCACATGGAGCCTACTGAACAAGTGCTTACTATTCACCCTTGAAGGCCGATGCTTTGAATTATGGAATTGAATTTTTTCATTTCAAAACAAAACACACAAACAACAAACCCCTACAGTTGCAGAGAATCCTGAAACCAGGGGGCAAGAGATGTATGCAAAAGAACATACCTGATTTGCAAAAAAAACCAAAAAATAAGTCTCAAGAGCCTCCATCTCAGAAGAGCCTCTTCAAGGGGGTTCCTAAAGGTTTTCTCAGCGGCCACTCAATGGCTGCTGGCTTACACAACAAAATTTCATGTGTAATGCCACTACTTAGTTTAAAAAAACCCTGTAAGTCAATCCCTTTATGGATACACAAAATTAAATAGTTTTAACGGGCCCACCAGTTGCATTTCAGGAATGACTGATGTATTCGCATTACAGTTAATTAATTAGTACTACTTAACTACTTAAATACTGAGTAAGCTTATGACTACTAAGCAATTAACTATTTAACTTTGAGTGTTACATTTCATACACACGAATTCTAGCTGAAGCAGGATCATTTTCCTCAGTGCACACTTTTCAAGCCTTTACAAAATTCTACCTAACCCCCACTCAAAAGGCCTCTAAAATAATTAGGTTATGTGGTAACATTATCACAAAAGTTAATCCACACAAGTTACTTTGAAGCAATCATGAAGCTGCCATATCACAAGTACCAAAGAAAAAAAGCCACACTTTTCTAAAATAAAAATCTAAACTGCATGGAATTCTCATGTTAGTAAGACATTTACATCAAATGAAGTACTGAAAGAGTACCCTCCCCACCAAATTATTTATTCCATAAATCAACTAAGAAATTCAAAAGAATGCAGACTCATGATCAGCATAAGCCAGTGCTAACACAGGCTGTGGCCTATCCTCACAGCCTCCTTTGTGCCAGCACCAGCTTTTCATCAGGGAACTCATCTATTTCAAAACTAATTATTTGTTTCGCTGGATTTTCATCAGCAGCACAGCACAAGATACTGTCAGCAAAAAAAGCAGCAGAAATATTTAACAACATATTTAACCAACAGCAGAGTGGAAAAGGAGCTGTTCTGTTGTCATTGCAGACTTCTGCTTATCTGTCAAAACAGGAGAAATCTTTGTTATTTCATTACAGTTGTCATTTAAGTTAAAGGCATTCTATTAATCTTTTCTCATCATTTTACTCATCAATGAATAAAAGATCAAAGAACTACAGAATCTATTATCCACTAATCATAGTAACAGTGAAAAAACCCACTACGTACACTAAAATGTGGAGTACCTGGAGTGACACCTGAGTAGTTTTGCATAGATGCAGAATCAGGAATACTTAACGCGCCAGGCAGAGCACCAGCTCTGCCACAGCCCCACCCTAGTGGCACAGTTAATCCATACATTTTTCATTAGTACATATTTGAGGTCAGTCATTAAACAGCATGTCTCTACACTCAGTCTCTTGAAGTACATAATACACAACTCCTTATCGTAATTTCATCAAACTACTGGTTGTATAAGAAGACATCTTTTCCTTAAATATTTGTGGCAGTTACTAGGAGTGTCTGGACAATTCAGAGAGTTATCAGTACTTTCACAACACAGTCAATTCTAGAACACATTATACTAGCTTTCCTCCAATTTTTGATTATTTCTAAGAATGACCCTATGAATTCTACATGCCAGTATTTTAAGAACTACATATCAAAGTTATGGTAGTATTAGGGAAAAAGCATATATGCATAATCCTTCAGTAATCAGAGTTACATCAACTGTCTTGATACAACTGTAGCAACACTGGAGTTCAGCAAGACAAATCCAGTATTACGTAACTGCTCCAAGTTATGACAAAGACATGCAAGTTTTGCCCATTCTCCAAGTTTACATCTAAGTGCAAGAATTCACCAAGAGAATCAACTAAAGTTCAACTGTAGAAAACCTGTAGATGAAGGTGTATGGAACCAATGATCTGTAGAGATGCCCTAATATGGGACCTGAACACTACCAATTAATCCAAGTACACAGAAAGGAACTAAGGTTTTATGTTGCCTAAGTTATATACACATTTGAAAAGCTGCCTCTTCACTTCTACTCCAGCATGATATAAAGACAATGACTATTTTAAAAACAAAAGAATCAGAACCAGACATTTAGGAACAAAAGAGCTGTGATCCTAGCACTTGTTTTCACGAATAACTAAAGACATCTTCAGAACGGTTCATGCAAGCTGATCTGACACAAGGCATCTTGTGCCAAAACTGAAGCATCCAGAAAAAATGTAGTATCACGCTGTATTGTGTTCAACTCGGTTATACAATGTTCCACAAGCCTGAAAGTGAGAAGGCTAGAAGGAAGGTCTGGACAGGGGTGACAATAAAAAAAGGGATACAATGAAAGGAAATGAAATTCAGAAAGGCAAGGTTCAATTTTCAGTTCCAGGACACTACTGGCTAGCAATAGCAGCAGACAATGCCAGTAATTTTTGTGTCCATATTCTCCAAATAGAGATCATTTTCCTCTCAGGTAGGAGGGAAATCATGTTTCGACAGCTTGGATGGTGGGCAAGTCAGGAGCCTTAAACTTACTCTACTTATGGCCTCATTGCCAGCGTTCCGCTTTGTGATGTTTTATGCAAGTCACTTCACCACAGCATACTGCTTAGACCACTAAATCCACCCTTTCAGGATTAGGGTCTTACAATTCTGTGCTGCAATTAGCAAAAAGTTAGTACCGGCAAATGTAACCCAACATTTATGAAGCTCAGGTACTATTAACAGAGATGGAAAATTAAAATACATCCCGTGTATCTCAACTATGCCAGCTTCAAATGAACTGGTAGAGGAACATACGAAAGAAGAAACACTTCACATAAGGCCTAAAAGCCCAGAAGAAAAGGTACAGGACCTTGAAAGCAACTAACCTACTCCTACCAGAGGCAGGCTATCACATGCTTTCTACAGACCCTTGAAGGTGGGCTTCCAAAAAGAGGTCACCACAAAAATCTTACTTTGAAGCAGCAAAAGCTAGACGACAACTTCAACAAACTGAAGATAAAACCAATTATAGTGGCTATGCTCACCCAAAGCTCCTGAGCTACATCCTCCAAACAGGCTTAAAAGTGGAAGCCAGACATTGAAAGCTGAGAAAAAGCAAAGCATTCCCATGAGTTCTTAAGATCATTATCCTTGCCTCTCAATGCCACCTTCAAACATGTAGCCCATGTTTCACATACTTCATTTCTCCAATTAGTCAAACAGCATAACAGGAAAATTATGTTAATACTGAAGTTAAGTACTGACCATTAATATTATAGATTATTATGAACTGGTATTGTGCATGTTAAGACGAGCAACCAAAACTCTGGCTGCGTGCCAATTAGTTTAAAACACCTTTCTGATATCATTCAGAACACCAAACATTCAAGTTGTTTGTTTAGAAGGCCCAGAAACTTGAAACGTTTCAGGTGCAGACAGAAGATCCATTCATTTGTTCTCAGAACAAGAAAGAAAACTTGCAACAAACATATAGTAAAAATATGTTTATTTCATAAGATGAAATGTGCCACCAAATACGTCTTTCTTTAGGCAACAGAAAAAAAGAATCTAACTCATGCTTGAAAGTTCAAAAGATAACATTTCACACAAAAAGTGTATTTTAAACAAAAACACAGTAGCCATGTGAAAACCTACAGAGTTTATAGGAACATATTTCCATACTATACTGTAAAGTTTAGCAGTACTTCATACTCAAGTTTTTTATTTTAAGGGTGGTTCAATCCATTTGCTATGAAGTTATGCCCCCTAACCAAGAGGTAGTTGTGATCCAGCCATGCACTCTCCATTACATATAATTTCTGCAAGTCGACTATTCGACTCTTAGTTGCACGAAACTAAGGGAGTAGTTTCTCTTTCGTAAGTCCCGTAATGGCTTAGTGCTAATTTTCCTCTCCACTTGAAAATCTGGCCTTCTACTTTTCCCATTAAAGATCCACACATTAATGGGATGCCAAAGGAAGCTATTGGAAGACAGTAAGATTTCCTAGAGCAAGGTAGAGTTCTAGCAAGTGATTTTTCGTTTTCTTAAATGAGGCAACTTAAGATCAAGTTATCTTCCAATCAGGTCAAATAAAACTTCACATGCCATTTCTGCCCTTTCAGTCCCCGAACCACTGCCTATAGCTGCAAGTTCTTTCCTGTTAAAAGGAAAGCCACTTAAGAATCTAAGTCTGCACATTCAACATCAAATACTCAATACAGCTAAAGAAACATACATCTTTACTATGCTAACATCGGTATTAGCCATCTGGCAAAAACTGGAAGTAAAAAACACTTTGGACACATTAAATTCCTCTTCCCCCAGCGTATTCCCATCCTCAGCTGCCCTACAAGAATAGCTGCTGGCATAAGCGGACAAAGCCACCGTGTCAGGAAACTCAAATAGTATTATAGTTAACCATCGTTACAGATGATGAAAGACAGTGCCTAAAAAGGTCGTCTRCCAGTATTAAAACAAAACGCCCTAAACACCGTGCTTGCCACCTTCCTTCCCTTTTCCCACTTTCCTCTCTCCTTCCACAAAGAAGGAGAGTAGAACATGAAAAGTAGCCTCCTCAGAGGCATCTCACTGAGGGAGGAAGGGGGAATGGGGGACGAAGGAGAAGAGAGGAACCTGGGGAGTGGAGAAAAAAAAAGAGGGAAGAGAAGCATCTCCCAGCCCACAGCCACCAAGAAATCGAGACCCGGGGTTTAACACTTGCCCCAGTAGCCCCGTTCTCCCCAGGCGCCGGGGCGGGCCGGCCCGCCCGCCCTCCCTCCCTCCCCGGCTCGACAGGCCGAGGAGCCCTGCCATCCTCCCCTCAGCAGCCGCACACCGGAGGGTGGCTTCCTCCTACCGCGGCCGCGCCGGCCGCCGCCTCCCCCAACCCGCCGCTCCCCGAGGAAGGCCCCACCCGGCACTCGCGGGCGGGAAAAGGCCCGGCGGCGTGGCGGCGGCCGTGCCAGCCTCACCTTTTCGCAGCTCCCGCTCCCACACGCTGACGATGAGCGCCGAGTGCTTGCGGTGGTGGATAAGCCACAGGCTCAGGGTCTGCACGCTCTGCTGCGAGTTGCTCAGCTCCGACAGCTTCCGCTCCAGCGCCGCCTCCGAGAACGCCGACATAGCCGGGCCGCACGAGGCCCCACCGCCCCCACCAGCCCGGCTCGGCCGCACTCAGTCCCCGCCTCTCCGCCCCAGCGGGGGAGGAGCCGGCCGAACCCCGTCCCTTCCCGCCTCGGCGCCCGCCACTTCCGCGCGCCCCGGCAGCTCGGCGCTAACAAAATGGCGGCGGCCGAGCCTCCCGGAGAGCCGCCGGCCCCGCCCCCCTTCTCCTCCTTTCCTCACTTCCGGCAGAGCCCCACAACGAGGCGGAGCGGGGAGGTGGGTACTGGAGCGGTTCCTGCCCCGGGAGCGCGCACCGCCCTCGCGCCTCTCCCAGCAGCCTTCGCGCGGCCCCCCTGGGCGTGGCCGTTGCGGCCGGCGGGCAGGGCTGGGCCCGCCTCAGGGAGCGGGGCTTCCTTAGGCCCGAGCTCGCAGGCCGCGCTCCCTCCAGGTGGCCGCGCTCCTTCCAGGTGGCCGCGCTCCCAGAGGTCTTTGCGCACCAACCGTGCTTTACCAAGTGTCTTTGGAGAGATTTCCTAATGAGCTGTGGGAGGCTGTAGGATGTGGCGAGCAGAAGCAGAGTTAGGGGCCGTTACTACAAAAGAACGGATACATCAGCGTTTTGCCCTGGGAAATAACATAAAGAAATGGAGACAAATAAGTCCCCAAGGGAACCCAGGCCTACCAGTTTCCTTCACCTAGCAGATTAAGGAACTCACCATGACAAGGAGTGCACGGTATTTCATATTTGCAGGTGGACACATACTCCACAAATGTGTCTGGCCTCATTTTTAAAAGCTGTCTCTTTTTTGACTTTTGGCATTGACAGTATTGTGTCAGAATTCCGCTGTTCAATGACAAGATGATGTGCGAAAGTGTTTCCTCTTAGTTGCTTCAAATCTGTTCCCTGAAAGCTTTATTGGATGCTTGCTACTTCTACTGCTGTGGAAATAGCGAATAAAAATGGTTCTCTGCTCACGTTCTTTGCATTCTTTCACAGAATTTGTGTTGTATCCCCTTCAGTGATTTTTCAAGCTGAAGGATCCAAGTCAGTTCTCCTTGCATGGAGGGTGCTCTGCTGCTGAGTATGAGTAGCATTTCTAGTCTTAATGTGAGCATTTCTAGCCTTCCTGCTGCTCTTCTAAAAAATACCTGGCATCACTTCTTATTTTAAACATTACCAACTAACTGACATTTTTAGAGAACTATCCGCCTTAACTCCTACAGGTCTATCCTGAATCCTATTTCTGTAGCTAATTATGACTGCTGCAACTAATGTTTTTCTCAGATAGTATTTTTAGTATTTCTATAAAATTATGTGTGTATTAATTAGAAAAATATGCATGTACCTTACTCTTGGGACATCCTGGCAATGGTTAAGTATCCACCCGTAAAACGGAGTATTCCTATAACCTTTCACACATCCAGTTTGTTCTCACCAAACAACAGAAAGCTAATTATCAAAAAAATCTGTAGAGTGTTTTTAAAACTTTACAAAGTTTTCTCCCTATTTCATGTCTGATATTCAGGGAAGATGTCCGAGAGGATTGTGTTCAGGCGATTTTCCTAATATTGGTTCTTAGTGAAATCTTCCCTTTAAACATGAAGCATTGGTGAGGGCAAGGTGGGAGCGTTAGGAGGTTTTAATGAAAATTCTATTTACAAAATCATCTGTAGCATGGATGATTTTTGTGGAACTAGAAAGGATTTTGCAAAAATGCTTTGACAGAGAAATTTAAATGAGAAGCTGCACAGATCCCTACAGAGTCTTATTTTCTATCCATTCACTGCATTTTGATTATCATGAATGGAAGAACCTGTAATATATTGCTATTTTTGCTATGTACAGCAGAGGACACTCTGGCATTAAGTAGAACTGGCCAGTGAAGTAAAATTAAGACAGAGCTAACACAGATGCAAGCATTAGAAAAATGAAATATGAATGGTAATCTAGTAACTAACATTCAAATACCATTTTCAGGAGAAACTTGTGGGCAACTATGGAAAAAGAAACATTTCTCTTACATACAAGACTAGATTAAAAAGTATTTAGCAACAAACAGTGAAATTTAGATGTTAAAGCAAAAAAGATAAGGAAAAAGTGCTGGAAATTGGTAGAGAATTTTAGTAATGATTGTACAAATGTTTGTTACTGCTTCCTCTGCATCTTTCATCCCAAATTAGCAGAACATTTTACAAACAAGAATAAATCCTCTGAGATAGGTATTTGTTCTGTAAATAAATATATTTAAATACTGAGTGATTTCTCATCTGTGTATAATATAGTGTATAATAGAATATACAGCAAAATTGAGATTTTACTTTCCCCATAAATTTTTATAGCGCATTTTAAATTAGTAATGGTAAATGTTTACATCAGTAATCTAATTTTAAAAGCTATGCTTACCCAGAGAGTGAATGGAAATTTACCATGAGACTTACTCAAAGTGAAGTGACTCTCAGACAGGAAGTATTCAATGGAGGATTCGTTTGCTGCAGAGCTTTGAAAACCTCAGCTTTCATTCAGAAACAATTCATACTTTATTCACCTGCCTTTAAAAAATTCACTCGCATCCACAGGGGTGGAGTTGCCAAGAGATGGCAAGTTTTCTTCCACCCATTCCTGTGTTCAAACCATAATAACATCTTTCCTCTGATTTCCTAAGAACAAAATTCTGCACTGCTTCCCTTCTGTCTGATCACCATGGGTTGGTGGTAGTCTGCTGTGTTCTCCCACTCCTGGAGAAAGGAGCCCCGTGCAAGTGTAAGACAATGACTGTGAATAAATTACTCGGTTGATGTTTTTGTGGAACATGGGACTGGGAAGCTCTAGGTAATTCAAAGATGTAATTACATTTCAGACTGCAGTCACCAAGAGGCTGTACAGCATCCTTACACTTCATGTGCTGGTTGCAGATTTTTTTGTTTCTCTTTTCCCCTCACCCAAGGACATCCACATAAAACCTTTCGTAAGAGGGGAATTTAACCCTAGTAACAATTGGAAGTTTTAAGTTCTGTTACCTTGAGGGAATCCTAGGAAGTGTTTAAGCACTAGAAGGGCTGATCTGTGTCTAAAATAGCAATGCTTATGGTGCATTGTGGGAAAGGTTAAAAAAACCAAACACATCAGTTCACGTCTTTTTTGTTTTGTTTTGTTTTGTTTTGCCAAATATCTGAGCATTTCTATTATCCAGTCTTAATTCAAAGAGAAGGCTTGGTTCTACTGAGGTGCTGGGGCACACGGCATCTTGAGTCTACTATAGGGCTCTCTCAAAGGAACCTGTTCCAAGCCACAAACCTGTATGTGTGCTCTTTCTCTGCCTGAACCACTCCAGCTGATCATCCGAACATTGAACCCTGTTTCTTGGACTGCCCTTCAAAAATCTAGCTGGGCTTAGCTCCTGGTACTCTTGGAGGCATGATCAAAATGAAACTGCCACAAGACAGGAGCATGATTTTTTATCACTAAGCATTTTAAAGTTAGGATAACAAAAGATAATACAGATTCAGATATTTTCTCTGAAACTGGCAAGAAAAGCAAAATTTAAAATGAGATCTACATTAAGATAGATAAGGTAGATTGTCTATACTGAGTCTCTATCTCTCATCTGTCAGATAGGGCCAAAGGAGTGGCAAAGGCAGCAGTTTGTGTTGGTTAACAGAGTGCCCACAGAGGCAAAATGAGCAAAGCCCCAGTGAACCTGGCTGTTGTCTGTACTCCAGTGATCATGTAGTTCAGTGTGAATTTGCTGCTATTGCTCTACAGAACAGCACTGAACCTGCCAAATCCAAGAGGTATAGACTATGTTAAAAATATGCACCACCTGACTACTTCACTGTTCACCGAGCCTACGTATCTCACTGCATGATTTGTTGATACGATCATGTCTTAGTTGCAGAGTCGATTTTAAMTTTAATTGTTTCCTCCAGGGCACTCCAGTCTGGTACTCCCCCCAAACAGCTGTCACCTTTAGAAGTCGTTTTCTCTTGAAGCCCAGAGATATAACTGGATGATTTATGTATATTCTATGCTTCACTGGAATTATTTAGGAACCCTTATTTTACGCCACTCCATAGAGCAATAAAACAATCTATGTATATACTGGTTCACTGGTTTACTAAACATTGCTCATCAGCCATGTGGGATTTGAGCTGAAACTAGCTTTTGCATCAGAACAGACCAGATCTTTCTCTGTATGAGGCTGGCTTTTTGTCATTTTTATGTTTGTTTTGTAGCTCTTTCTCAAATAGTCCCACCCAGGAGATGCAGTAGTATTAAAGGAGAAATGAGGTTTCTCTAGTCTTGTTTCCTGTCTGAAAATTTGTGTTAGTCAGCGTACCAATTGCTACCTGGATCTCAGAAATACAACACTGGCATATCAGTTCTTTTTTATTGTTCCAACTGTCCAGTCTATCCAGGTTTCTGAAGTTTCATACTTAAAAATATTTTTCCATCTCTCACAATATGCTTGTGTGTCTCACGACCCAATTTTGTAAATGATCCTACTTCCACATCCCAATAAGGGCATGAAAACAGAGAAACACAAAAAGAAGACCCTGAAATATAGCTGTAGAATGATTCCTGACTGAGAGATGGTAATTCATCTGGGTCATTTCTTCAGAAACATTAAATCCCTTTTGTTACCTGTATAACAAGAGGGCATATCCCTGGCAGAAATTATAAATAAATAAATAAATAAAACTAAAAGTTGAATCAGTGTGAAGTCCTGCAGGCAGAGAACAAAAGAAGGCTTAAGTGGAAGGAAGAAGCCCATTGAAGTTAGTTACAGGAGCTGCACACTGGAGCCAAAAACCTCGGGGTGAATAATGGTTCTTTTTCATGAGTTCCTGCCACTAAGCACTCCACCTTTTAATGTAATTCATTAAAGGCAGAAATTATTTGCTACTTAGGAGATTAAGAAAAACCACTCGCAGAGATATGTATATGTGATCCAGCAAGACATTCCCATATTTTATGCAGAAAGATAGATTGTACAATCTGAAAAAAAATACCTCTAACATTTCTGTGATTTCTTTGGCCCTCTGTGGAGATGTAAAGATGTTTGTAGAAAACATTCCCTTTTTCCTAAGTCAGGCTTTCAGCCAGACAGCTATGTACATCCAGCTTCTTCATCATTATGCTATTAAGTGAAGTCATACTATGTAAACATACACTGTGATTAATAGATGGATGCAATCAAGTCCCAGTTTTCCTTAGTAGAGAGAGTGCTGTAACTAGGCAAGAAAGCACTGCAGGGTATGTATTAACTCAGGTGTGCAGAAAGGCATGAAACATTAGGCTGAGTAATTTTAGGCATCTGAGCAATATATTAATGGATCATTAATATGTGCCCTAGAGTGTATATAGCTCTTAGTCACAGCAGAAGAGTATTAAAGCACATTCCTAACAATAAATAATGTTATCTTTGCAAGGAAAAGGAAAACTCTGGAATGTATTGATATACTGTGTGAAGAACCTTCTTGAAATTTCTGAAAATGCAAATTTAAATTTGACTTTAAATCAAAGGAAATGGGCTGATTCACCTTTGTGATGCAGTAGAGGACACGGTGTCCCAGAAACCATTCAACTGTAGGAAGCAGACACTTTATTTTTGTTACTGTGTACTCAGCTCATGGTTTTGGAGATGGTGACTACCACAAGCATAGCCAGAGGGTTAAGAGAAGCGCTTGTTCACCTTTACTCGGCACTCATTAAACCACATCTGGAATAGTGCATTCAGTTCTGGTCTCCCCTAGTATAGGAAAAATATTTATAAGCTTGAGCAAGTCCAGCAGAACGCCACCAAGATGGTCAGATGGTTGGAGCACAGAACCCAGAACGAGAGACAGAGGAAACTGGGCTTGTTTAACCTGGAGAAGTGAAGGCTTTGGGGCAATCTAATGGCAGTTTTCCAATACCTACGAGGAGGTTACTGAGAAAATGGAGCCATTCATGGACATGCGTGATGAGAGGCTGAGCAATGGTCATAAACTGAAATGGAAGGTTCCAACTAGATATAAAGAAAAAGTTTTTTCATTGCAAGGACAGTCACACAATGGAACAGGTTGTCCAGAAAGGTTGTGCAGTCTCCATCCTTGGAGATTTTCAAGACTTGGCTGGATAAAGCCCTGACCACCCTGGTCTGACCTCATATGTGACCCTGCTTTGAGCAGGAGGATGGTGGCATAGACTATGTCTATATACTATACTATTCACATTTGCTGAGCAGTATACTTGTACAATTTGGTTTGTACTTGTRCAAGTTCAAGTACAAATCCACACTGTAGGGCTTTGCTTGCTTGGCTTGTATCAGTTGGATCCGCATAACACGATAGGTGGTCCAGCTACACAACATTCCTATCATGTAGAGCGCCTCAGATTAACTTGTGTTACTGATCCTTCAGTACAGAGGGTACTTGTCTTCTGGAGTGTGCTTAACCTCAAACTCCTGCTCATCAATGAGCAGGCAGAGTGGGATGGAAAAGTCTATTAGAATTGCTACTACACAGCCATCAGCCATATCTTCTACATGCTAGCCATCAGTTATGTTGTCAAAAACATCAATTACTACAGTAGCCACAGTTTCCCCAAATGTATGAGGAGTCCATAAATAAAATCCATGTATTTTTTGATGCATACTAGCTCTCCTCTCTTCCTTACACTGAAAGCACACCTGAGAATTGCCAGAATGCTAGGTGGCTGTTCCCCAGTGATGTTTATTTGTTCACCTCAAAACTGTATTTTTGAGCTTTTTGAGAACAATACATGAGGAGAGGGTATGTAGAAAGGAAGATTGTGCAGGCAGTAGGGGTTCTTCGTTTGCTCTTGCAACATCTTCAGGAACATGACTCAAGCACAGTAATTTTGCCAGTTGTTGTTAGTGACATGGTCTTCTGCTGTACTTGTTTTCTGTGGCATCGTTTTGTCATATCCGACTCAAAATGTAGTCAGAGTTGGTAATGGATAAGCAGTTGGGTGTGGGAGTCAGCTGTGAATGCAATGGAAAGTCCGTGTTTCTTCGGACGTCTGCTGATTATAAAGTGGTGACCAGACATGCTGTCATTGTCTGGTAGTGGTCCAGGCCACCACATGCTTTGTCACTAGGTGACTCTCCTATCCTGTCACATCTGGCCACAGCTGCTGCCCAGTTAGGGTAAATGCCTCTCATTTCTATGAAAGTGGGATTCTTATTTCTCTTGGGAGATGGTGAGGAGGAGGCAGGAAAGTTTGGAAGCAAGGTAAGGATGCTGTAGCTGAGAGTGTTCTATCAATTCTGGGAGACTGTGGCTGCCCAAAGTCATTGTCATCTGACATTTCCCCTCTTCTGGCTGTCAGAACCCGTATGCTGTGTCACATACCTGTGACTTTCTGTCCCCAACGAACAGAATTTCCGAACCAACACACTTGCCAGAGATTTGCTCTTGTCCCAAAAAGGAGAACCTGACTGTTCCTGAGTCCTCCAGGGCCCAGAGTGGCCATTCGCTTTGCTTTTGGTTTAGCTTGAACTGGGGCCAGTGTGAGGGAAAGGAGGCTCACGGCCTTTGCAGTACTCTAGTGTCTTTGGAGTACTGTAAGCAGAGCAGCTCAAGCCAGACCTGGCTCAATTGCATCTCTTTTGGCTATGAGAGTAGGAGTTGCACATGAGTAAGCTGCTTCCACTTCAAGTCCAAGATTTCCCACCTGAGGAGCCAGATCGTAGCACCCCAAAGGTTGTCTCAGTGCACATCAATATGTACAGTGTGTGGACAATCAGGGAGTCAGTCCTTAACGAGGAATGATTTAGCCTGACAGCACAGACAGACATGGAAATGTCTCTGATATGTTACAGCGTCAGCACCTTCTACTGAGAGGCCACACCTGCAAACTCTGTGTCCTTTATTGGAGCAGAGATTTAATGAACATATTTTTATTGTCAGGTTCTGTTAGTTTGGGGTTATGCTATCCAGCACCTTCAAATTACCTAATCTGTAGCATCGTAAACACAATCTGATGCATTTTTCTAAGTTGCAGGGCTAACGTAGCTGCTAGTTTTGTTCTTGGAGACTAGGTGTCACTAGTGGTTTAGAAATAGCAGATACAGTTTCATTCCTATCTCCTCCTTTTTCCTGCAACTCATTTATAGCCTCTCAGCCTCTCCCTGTGCACCTCCAAAAAAACGTGAAGCTGCCTTCTCTGTAACTGAAGACTGAAATTAGATCCTTCTGTAGCCTTCTTTTCATCAAGCCAAATAAACACAGGTCCCTTGTCTCTGTCTGTATGTCACCTTAACCATCCTGGTGTCCCTTGGTAAGACTTTCTCAGTTTTTTGCTTTTCTGTCTGTACTGAGGAACCCAAAGCCAGACACAGTTGTCCAGGCATAGTCTCACAAGTCCCAAGCAGAGGGCAAGAATCTCTCCCTTGACCTGGCCATGGTGCAATAATACTGCCCAGTAAGGGATGATCCTCCATCATAACATGGGCTCACTACTCATGCCTGTTTCACTTGCTGCCACCAGGACCTGAAAGTTCTTTCCTGCAGAGCTTCTCCTCAGCCAGCCTAGCCCCAGCCCCAGGACGCTGCACTTTTCTCTCTTGAGCTTCATGACATTTCTGGCAGCCTGTTGAGGCCCATCTGAATGGCTGCCCTGCCTTCCGGTGCATTGACTGCCTTCCCTCACATCCTCATCTGCCCACCAGTGTGCTGTCAGCTGCAAACTTGCTGAGGGTACATGCTGTCTCCTTGCCTAGGTTTTTAGTAGGCATTAACCAGTATTGATCCTGGTATTGGCCTCAGGTCCCTCCTGTGGGACACACCTAGCGACTGCCCATCCGTTGGACTTTGTACCATTGATCACAAACCTTGGAGCCTGGTAATCCAGCCATTGTTCCACCACCTAGTAGTCCGCTTCTTTAGTCTCTATCTCACTGAGTTCCTAGAAAGATACTGTGGGATACTGCATGGTAGGCCTTCATGTGCCTGGATGTGGTTTCCAGGAGGATTTGCTCCATAAACTTCCTGGAGACTGAGGTTACGCTGAGTAGCAGGTAGCTGCCCAGTTTCCCCCTTCTTGGCCACCTTGAAGGGATCTGAAGCTCTATCCTTTCATGGTAATCACAGCCAAGATTGTCATTAAGTATCACATCTTCAGCCAGTACTTCCTTATCCACAAGTAAGGAATCCAACAGAGGCACCTCCAATGCTTGACCCATCCAGCATCTGTATTAAAGAATTGTATCTAAACTCCAGAAATTTCCTGGATTCTTGCACCCTGCTGTGTTGCCCTTTCAGCGGATATCCAACAATAAGTGCTGAAGATCAAAAATGTCATATAATATGTTCTTATTTTCAAGGTAGGTTATCAAAGATCACTTAAAAGTCAGAATGTGGAAGAAATCCAAGACCTGCATAGTCCTTTTAAATAAGGAATTTGTCATGCAATCATTATGTACTAGAATTCCTTCAGTAAGTTTCATAGTGTAGGTAGAATTCCGTTTTTTTAACATTCCTCAAAGAAAATGTACAGATTGAATAAAGTGTACGTAACAGTGCTATGGACCGGAATATTCTTCTGTATGATCAAGGGATGGGTGCACACTAACGATTCACACTGTTAAGATACATATAATCTGGTTTTTCTTTGTAGAAAGGAACTGCACTGCTATGAAGTGCCTGAAGTAAACTTCTGTACCTCACAACAACTTCTGTTATCACCTGGCTGTAGCAATACCGCTCTCACTGTGGTCCAGGTGGAAAATGGCAGAAAGAATGTCCCCTCAGGGGTACTTTATATCAGTGATGTAAATTTAAGCAGTTCTTCACATTTTGAGCTTGCACAAAGTGACAGTACTGATCATCAACAATTCAGAACTGATTTCTGGATAGTCCTCTCATCTCTATTCAGGGCTGAGATAAAAAAGAATAAAAAGATTTTAAAGCATATTTAAATAATGTAGAAGCATTGTATAGTTCTTGGTTACTGCCTGGTATTTTGAATCAGACCTATTTAGCTGTGATCAAAGTTATTCTTGTTTCATGAATAAATGAATGAAATAATCCAGCTGTCTGACCTAGGAATCACTCAAAGCATTTTAAGAAGGAAGGATGATCAGCTGTGTGTTTGAACACAGTACTCATGGCACAGGTAGATAAGATTTTCTGCAGATAAATACATGTTCTAACAAGATGAAACAAAACTTTAGAGTGTTACTGTTTTCAAAACACAACAATTGGTCACATAAAGTAGATAATTTCTCCATGTTAAGACAGATCTCAGTTTGCTTGTACTCAACAAACCATCTTTTCAGCATCCTTTCCCACCCTGGATATTCAAAAAAGCTCAAGAAAGTCATCTGGGCGTTATGAATATGAAATGGCATCAGAAGAACTTGGCAGGACAGGGAGGTATTGCTTGCCAGAACTGCCTGTATTGCTTCTTTTATAAGGAAGGAGCTCCAGCAGCCTTGAGCTGCATCACTTCCATTGGTCTCATAAGGTACCAGGACTATACCAACAGACTTCATATGATATCATCAAGAAATTTGCCTCACCCCAAGCAATCAATGCTTGCTTCCAGTTAACTGTATGATTTGTACTGAAAATGAACTGAAATCCCACCCCCGCAATGACTGCAAGCCTATTTTTTTGAAATCTGAAGTTTGTTATGTGTACTGAGGGTAACCACACACCATAGACAGTTGTCCTGAGTTGACATCTCCCGTGTCTATATGGTAAGCACCTCATTTTACTGCATAATATCTCTCAGGATTCAATGCATGGCTGCCAAATGTCCTCATTCTGATGTGTCTGCTATCTGCCATCATGGCATTTACTCCTTACCATTCTCCACCTGTCAGCTGTACACTGGCATAGCTTCAAGACTTAAAAGGGCCTGCTAAAAATTCCTAAGGGTCATCTCCCATTCGGCATGAAAAATACCAGAAAGTCGATGCTGCCCTCTCTACCCTCAAACTTTGACCTTTTAGAGCGGAAAAATTTACCAGCCTAAGACCAATTTGCTGCTTGGAGTGGGAATCACTCAGGCACTGAAACATGACTTGCAGGTCTATTTTCAACCTAACCCATAGGAATTAGATTAACAGTCGARAAAGGCTGGAAATTTTATAGATTCCTGTGATGTTCAGATGCATAACCAAATGCTTTCAGTCTTAGTATACTTTGAGGGTTGGTAAACCACTGAAAACAGTATTTGGCATCAAGAAGCCATCAGGCTTGTGGCAGAATGGGGAAGGTCTGCATTGTAAGTGAAATTTTAATCCATTCTCAGCATGGCAAGGCCAGACTGAGGTCTCCAGTCCTTTTTCCTCCTTTTTGTAACTGGTAAACTCATGATCTGAGTTTCTTGTTTATAGTGAAGGTGATTCTCATCTGGTACCAATGAGGGTATATACCACCAGTGACCTCAGCAAAATGCCACCAGTGTATAGCAGTCCAACAGCAGTGTTTGGAGTTCACCTCCAGTTTGTACAGCCCATGCCTCTCTCACTGATACCAGTGTGCAGTCAGTCACTGGCAAGTGTACATCTTAAATGCGTATCCTTGCCCACCAGATTTAAGATAAAGTGGTATTCAACCAATGTTGCTGGAACTTTCCCTATGCTCAAGATATTATTCTGATCTGGACGCGGATAGGCATGTGATGCTGTGAACTGCATATTGAGGCACACTGGGTCCTGCTTTTGCTTTTGCTGATGGCAGTACTTGGCAAGGGGGTAGGAACAAGCTTTTCAAATGAGCCCTTTTTGATTCGAGTGATTGTCTTTTCTATTTTGCAATTGCATTGTGCATAATCTAAGAAATGCTTTCCAGAGGTTCAAATTACATACAACTAACATTCACTGATTTTTTACATTTACCTTTGGTCTTGATTATAAACTACTCTCAGTTTAAAATATAGCTTTAATATTGCAGTATATATATTGTCACAGTAACATTGCTAGCAATATATTTCTTCCAGTCTGCTGTAAAAAGATCCACTTAGCTCCATATTCTCTGTTTGGACTGTAAAATTTATCTGATAAAGTACTAAAAAACCAGAAGGAATAGCAGTCAACATGCCACTAATTGTATTGGTGCCACAGAATAGATTTTAAGCATCAACTTTGAAATTAAAAGTGACATAAAGGTAGCTGCCAGTGAAAGAATTTCTGAAAAAAATGGACTGTGAAACAAATGAAAAAGTTGCACAGAAGTCAGAGCTGGTATCATCTTAAAAATGAAAAGAAAGAGAGCAAAATGCAAGCCAGGCAAAACAAGATTATATTTTGCAATTGTTTTCCCAGCTGATAAGAATAAAATTTGCTTTCCTGTTGGGCTTTCAACAGTCTCCAGAATAAATCTTCCCATTTCTATTCTTATTTGTTTAACGAATGCTTTTTACTCTGTGTGCATGTGTGGTAAATGAGAGGTTCTGATGACACATCTCAGATAAATGCTTTGTGTGCCACCAGGTGCTACCCAGGTAGAACCTCTGATTGCAGCTCCGAGTTATCATTTGATAAGTTAGATGTGGCCGCTGGATTTTATTTTCATTAAGGAGTGCTGGATGGAAAGTTGATGTCTATAGCAAGACTGGTTGGTATTTCACTTTGTTCTGCAAATACTGGTTTACAGATTGTAAATTTTGCCTTTTTGTCAATTATTTACCTTTTTCCATTAATAAGAAAATGGATCTTTTCTGGGTTGTAAGTGCTTTTCTATACTGCTAGAGAAAAACAGCATAGAAGAAAAAGCCATCTGTTTTATTGTCTCACAAACAAGTATAAGAAACCAACGAGCCTGAGATTAAATCAATCCCAAACTGTAATTACCTTCACCAGTAAATTCCAGACCCTATCACAGCCCTCCCAAAGCTTAGGCAGATCTTGCAGCATGCCTGGAAAGTCAATCCTGAATGCCTGTTCAGTCCAAGAGGAAAGCAGGTGCCAAAGCAAAGCATCCACCTCAAAGAAGCAGAGAAGTGAGCAGCTCCCGTCTCACTGTAGTGAGAGAGACCACCTCTGCTGCCCGCAGCTACCTGCGTTTACAGCTTCACTAGGGTTACAGCCTTCCCATTAATAACATCCTCTGAGATGAGCATTTGGTCACACCTTCTGGTAGAGCTGTACTTTGTTTCCTCCATCCCATTCCAGATGTAGCCAACCCCACTGGCAGAGTGACTGGGTGTCACTTCTGTGATCAGACCCCAGAGACTGTCTTAACCTTTGTGTCTTGGGCAGAGCAATGCAAAATTATGCTTTAAGAGAGGGAAAAGCTGTTCTAGGGAAAAGCTTTCATGGTGAAACAATAGAATAGAGACCCTGAAAGCAACCTTTGGACAAAATATCCCAGGAGAAAACCAAGAGCTTCCAAGCAAACCTCTTCTGAAGACAGCAGATTGAAAAGCAAGTTTTTTCTTTATTCTTTAACCAGGGCTGTAATAGCCGAAGATATGTAATGAATAACCATTCAGTTGAAAGCTTAAGTTATTACTAACTATTCTGCATCTAGATTGTTTTCAGAGTATTTTAGAGATTTCTGTGTTAAACTTCTTCACTTCTTGTGGTGGTGGTAGCTCCAAGAGCTAGGCTAGCAAAAGGTAAAAATGGCTCCCAATTTGAGGGCTGCATGACAGGGCTATCAATTATTCTTCCAAAAGGAACCAGCCAGATACCTTAAAATTACAGCAAGATAGTCATGCTGGCAAAGATCATGACAGGAAAACAATAAAGTTCATTTTCTGCCATGAACACCAACTGTCAACAGACTTGGTGGTATGTGACTACCAAAAGGACAGCAAAAATCTTTTGATGTTTCTGGTTTTGGGGAAAGGTGAATGTAAGTGTAAAACTAAGCCTTTATATTCTTTCTCCCAACCCTGGAGCAGCAAAGCAGACCTTGACTCCACCTAGCACTGCCACAGGGTGGTTGTGATTTGGTATCAGAGGAGTAGGTCTTCTGGCTAGGGATCAGGAGAGCACCTCAGGTTCTGCCCTGCCACTTCCAGCCTTACCCTTCACAGTTGCCTCAGGAGAAAACTTTGCTCTTGCTGGAGGCAAATTTTCGCTGGCAGGAAGATGGCCTCCTTAGACAGGGCATGTGTGAAGTTCACTGTTCTTTCACTTCTCTACTCCTCAAGTGATTCAGGTGGCACAGTTGGTTACAGCATGATACTTAGTCTTTGTTCCAGACAGACCCTTCTCCTCCACCACTTCTCCAGCCATTTTGCTCAAAGTTAATTTCTTTCTTTCCCCAGGACAAGCTTCACTGCTTAGTTCACTCTGGTCTGGATAAAAGGTTTACCAGGAATTTTAATATAAAATTATTTTTACAAGAAGAGCCATGTGCCGTATGCCAAGAGAACAATTAAGGAATCATTGTTAGAGTGCAGCTGAGTTTGATGCCGTGAATATGGAGTGTGTTTGCTTTTGCATGTCTGCAGAACATCATTAATCATGGTGTTTCTGGCTCCCGTGGCCCTGTTCTTGTCATGTTCCTCCTCTGCCTCTTCTGAGCAATCTGTTTACTAATGACTAGCTACAGTGCGAGAGGTTTAAAGGCCAAGAGGCTGAGAGCAGGACCCTGTCAAGCCACAGACTTTTATCATCTTCTCTGGGGATTCTTTTTCTGACTATCTGTCTCTCCTCTCCTTCTCTGTCATCATCTGATTGAGTTATGATTTAGGCGTCTCTCTTCCGACTACAGTTAGGAATGGTCCACTAGGACTTTCCCCTGACATCAGTACCATTATATTTCTTTTCCACTGTGATTTTCTTCAGTTTTCTAAAAAAAAAAACAACCCACCCCTGTTTCCTTGCCTTGTGGTAGCTTTTACCCAGTTACAAATTTTTGGAAAAAACTCAAATTGCCAAAAAAAAACCCCCAAACCAAACCAAAACTAAGAAAACAGGGAATAAAATGGTAAAAATCAGGGGGAAGAAAGAATAAGAAATAGTCTTCTCTTTATATTCAGTAGCAAAAATGAAAAAAGAAGAAAGAAAGAAAAAAAACTGTCCCCAAAAGGCAATTTTAAGAAATATCTTCAATTAGATATTAAAAATGGTGATCTATAAAAATGTATGATACAAAAGTATCTATATCTAGCGTGAAGCAGTTTTAGGAACAGCTATAATCTAGTCACAAATAGAAAATATATTTTCTTTATTGTAACAGTGTGTGCAAATACCATTTCAGTAACAAAATATTTCCTGTCTGAAGTTATATCTCTGTGTTTGATGGATTTTCTTCCTTGAATTTTTCTAATTCCTTTCTAAATCCAGTTTTACTTTGATCTCCACAATTATCCTATAACAATGGATTCCAGAGTTTAATTTTACTCTCATAAAACTTACTTCCTTTTTTTTTTTTTAAGTTGCTGATAACTTCAATTAATTACCCCTATTTTTTGTATTGCAAGGAACCATAAATAATCACTTCCTACTCATTTTCTCCATTCCCGCTGCTGCTCACAGACTTCTGTTATCACCACTCTATCATCACTTTTCCAGGCTGGCAAATCCTGGCCTATATGCATCTGGTACAGCAGTTTTCGTCATAAAAACTAAAATGATACTAAACCTCTGTAACCTAAATAACTCACATTGCACAAACCACCTGGAAGACTAATTCCAACTCATTTACACTTGAGACCCTAAGTTATTTTAAATAAGTGACTCCCTTTAACAACTGCAGTTATTTAACCTCTCAGAACATGACCTTTTCTGTTTAAAAAATTGCTAATGCCAACCTTATCCAAGGCCTGTAGTTCATTCCCGAACAGTAACAWCATTTTAGATGCTCACGCTTGCTCCTGTGTTGCTACTGCACAAAGTTGGTGTGACGTATACTACAAGGTATATCTGTCAGCTTGAGACCTGAAGACATAGAGTGTACTCTACTGTTACTGCAGACCAGTCAATTTGAGAGATATATTCTGTCCTCCATCCTAAGACTTTACATACCTGAGTGGATAAAAGTGTGACACAAAGAGCTTTTGCAGGATTACCATCGCTAGGGAAACTATCTTATTCTTTGTAAACAAATTCTGCATTAGCTCTCAGCTGAAAATATATAATTTGGTAATGATGTGTTGAGTAATCATTCTTGTAAATGTCCGTAGCTGGATTTTTCTCTAGAAAAGCAACAAGGAAAAATGTCATCGTTTTAAATGAACAAGGGAAAAAACCGCAAATTTTAACATACTTTTAAAATTGTGACTGCTTTATGTTAAATACTGTGTTTTGACTGGGAGAGTTAAACCTCTTCTGCTCTCATTCACAAGACATTCCTCCCTGTGATGCTGTAGTCAAAATATTCTATCATTTGCTTATGTGCAATTTCCATTAATTTCAGTGAGAGTACATGGAAGTGAACAACAACTACCTTTTATGGGGGAAATTTTCTATTATATGCTCTACTTTCAGTGAGCACGTCCCATCCTTATCAAGGGCAGATGTACGCACAGGGTAGTTGCAGAACGTGTTCTGCTGAACCACACTACTCTCATATGAATTTGGTTTTACCTGTATAGAAGATTGAGTGTCAGATCCTGCTAAGGTTACTTATGTGAATTGTACTATTGATTTCATGCCAAGCTGTGCAAGGAAAGCTGGATTTAGCCCACTGTGTTTTTAATACACAAAGAAAAACATATTTCTCCACTGCCTACTAGTTTTATTTCAATGTAAGAAAGCACAACCAAAAAAGAATCAACTTCCATGAGCGTGAAAGAGCAGATATAGATAGCTTTTAGCTGTATTTTGCAGCCAGTGTTTCTTTGATGTTTAAAGAATAATAATAATAAATAATCTTTTTCCTTCCACGTATCGCACTACCTGGTTCTCCCAGCACATACCTAAGCCATTGGAGAGGGCAGATGTAGGTCAGGTCTCATTTAGCAGTGCTTTCAGGTAGGACCTCCACCCCGTGCGGTAACTATCTATGCTTCCCTGGTTTTGCAGTGCAAACCAGAATCGTCTAATCAGTTAGAGCTGTGCAGATACTGCCCAGGCCTCCTTTTATCTGAACGGTGCTTTTGGGTAGCGATCAGGCAGTGACACAGCTCCACACCAACACTTGGCCAAGTCGGGGTCCTGTCACATGCCACTTACAACAGCTGCGGTTCTGCATGGTGTTAATACTGGTTGTTAGCTATTACATTGAGCTAGGTAAATAGGATGAATCATCACGTTCCCGAAAAACACACTAGCACAACATGCGTTGTCACAAAATGTTGTTAAACGTACACTCAGATGGTTTGAAGCTGTCGGTCAGGTTCACTGGCGCTGACTGATTTCAAAACGTCACATCGATTAGCATTTACAAAGTAATTTGCAGAAGGCATTACTCAAAATTAACAGGAATGTGTCAAAATTACTGAGACATGTAATGCTTTTTATATAGTATACCGCTTAAAAAKAAACATGCTTTCAGCTTATCTGCCTTCCAATAGCTCCAAAGTGTTATAATTATTCTTGGATRGTTTAGTGCAGGAATTTGGCCTATAAACCAGGACAGGACATTTTAAACAACTTTTCTCTTTAAAAGAACCACATTATTTTCATGCCTTGGCATGATTTCTCACATAGTGACTGAGCCAGGTATTTCCAGTATAAAGGTCCAACTGATGAGCTGACAGAATATTATCATGTCTTATTGGAGTCACACATGGCTTGCTGTTAGAGCTGTATATCAACAGGAATCCAAATCCTACAAGTGTTAGAAATACGTTTATTATTTACAAGACAGAAAGAAGATTACAGACAATGTTATTTGCACCATAAGCCAGACTCGGTTTGTTTTGATTTCTAGACTGTTCTTTTCACATTTTTCCATGGATTTTTTGTGTTACACATTGTGATCAAAATTGTTTTGTTGTGAATTCCTAACAGGAATAATGATAAATAACTGCTAACGTATTATTATAATTCAGTTTTATGAGTTTTCAGTTTGTCCTTATGGGATACTACTGCCTGATGACCCTTCTGAAATGGCAGAACTCCAAAATCCTTTTGGCAATGAAAATACATGATTAGAGGCAGTCCTGCCATCACATATACATGTAGCTTTCTGAAATTTAGCTTGATTTAATCCTGGTGTTCATTCATCTAGAAGAACCTGGGTGTAACAGATGTAGTCCACACACATTTTCTTCGGACTTTAATGGCAAAGTTAATAGGACCTTTCATTCTTCATCCATTTCTGTGATTGCAGACCAATTCAGAGTCATGCACAGTTATATTTTTGCGTAACTTTAATACAATGAGGCTCCCTGATTCCAAGCACATCTTTGAGTGAAATTCTTTCTCCGTTGGAGCACATAATAAAACTTCCACTGATTTCTGTAAGATTCATGGACTTCACCTGTGTTTATTTTATTAGGCTTGAATAAGTATCTGAATCTGTATAATTCAGAACTGGTTCTGGAGTTCAAACACTGCAAAATTTGAGGAAATCTGAATCCCAAGTTTGACAATTGCCCGTCTTGCATGAATCTGTACTCATTAAAAAAAAACCTTTTGGGACTGTACACACGCAATATTATTTTTTCATTAATATCTGGTTGGGCAGTTTTTTTCTTGGATAGGGACTATTCAGCTTACTGCTGTATCTCTATGATTTAAAGTAAGAGTATTTTAACACATCATCCAAACTCTTAAGTCCTGCTGGCAAACTACACAAAAGATACTGTACCAGTTCCCTGACAATTGCCCCAGTATCCTATTAACTGCTCTGCACATAATAAGGTATAAATCATAGTATGATTCATACAAGTTCTCTAACCATTAAACATTACTACAGTGGCTGACGTGAGTTTTGTCCAGAATTGAACATTTAGTCCTGACCTGGGTCAAATCATGGAAAAATAATTCTGCAAAATGTATTGCCATTCTGAAGTTTCTTTGATTCTGAAGGCTTAAGAGTGGAGACTTTAGTTTTTCCACCCACATGTTTGTGACCTTTCAGAAAAGAATATTCAGATAGTTATTTTTTCCTGTTTCTACTTTTTTCCATTGAGTGTAAAAAATGAACAAAGTTCAAGGTTTATTTTGGGTTGGTTTTTTTTTTCCAACTACTTTTCTTCTTTGCTATTCTACAACTATTCAAACTTGCTCCAACTCTGAAACAGTTATCAGATCTGCACTCACATATTTTTCCAAAGGTATGGAAGTGCTGAAAAATTCCCGGCACAGCAAAGAAGTGTGTATAAAAATAAAGGAACAGAGGGAAGATGGTAGGCAACAATTTCTTATATGAGGAGGCAAAAAAGAGGGGAAAAAAGAGAAAAAAAAATCTGTTTGACATTCAAATTAAGTTTATTTCTGTGAAAATTAAAAAAGCATGGGAAAAAATGGGAAGTAAATTTTTCATTAAAAAAAGACTTTGTAATGAAAAGTTTGATAGCTTTGCTCTTGAGGCTGGTGGCGATGACTCAGTCTCACTAGAGGGTGCTACCAGAACCTAAACCAAGCTTTACATCAGCTAACTATCTTAGCTAATTTGCATAAAACAAAATAAATTGTAATAGTTTGGTTTTGGGATACAGTCTCTTTTACTAAAACAAGGCAAAACTTGGCAGCTACTGAAAGGTAAA
The DNA here is from genome assembly GCA_035582835.1 of Phoebastria nigripes. Classification (NCBI taxonomy): domain Eukaryota; kingdom Metazoa; phylum Chordata; class Aves; order Procellariiformes; family Diomedeidae; genus Phoebastria; species Phoebastria nigripes. The sequence goes on along the minus strand of JAYKAV010003487.1, from coordinate 934,820 downwards.
GCATCCAGAAATGATTGCTCTGTTAGGAAACAGAAGACATCTGACCACGCCATCTCTCCAGGATTCCTTGTCCTTTGGGAGAGAGATGGAGCTAGGAGGGTGATCCTCACTTGCCTCCTTGAGGCACCTGTTATTCTACTTTGATTGCCACAATGGGGACTTGAGAACACAGAGGATCTGTTTCAATATTTAGTGGTTGTACTGGGAATCAGGAAAACTAGCATCACTTTTGGCTATAAATTGACCTCTCCATATCTTGGATTCACTCATCATAAGACAAGTTCAATAGCACTTACCTGTGGTTACACCTGTTACTGTGCTAAAACAAATCCAGAAAGTTCAAAATTACATTCTTATTATTTTGCCAACATAGGTATATGTCATTAATAATAACAATTTTCAAAGCATTATTGTTCAAATAGTTTATGCATTCTTATTGGATTGCATTAGAATGATTAAGCAATGCAATATTTACATTAGTCATTCCTCACATGTCTCTGTATAACCCCTTTCCAGGTGTACCTTGCTGTAACTTTTTCCAGACCCACCTGGATACAGTGAGGAAGTTCAGCTTCTCACTCCTGCTTCAGAACATCATCTTGGAGATGAGTTGTTTATCATTTAGACAATGGTAGAGATGAATGATTTCTGATATTCACTCAGCAGCAGTGAAGTTAGTACAGAGTAATGTGTGGGTTGTCTTACCAGCTGAGTAAACCTATTAACTGCCTAGGATAACTGCGTTAATACTCCCGTCACTGAGGTGCTTAATGATACATTTACAGTAGAAGCTGTGCCAAATGTCTGTGTCTTAAAAATTATGCTCAAATATCAGATTTAAGAGGTTTTGTGTTTTTATGCAAGGATAAAAGAAAGCAACGGGTGAATGTAGTGGCTTAAAGTCTTAATTTAGCAAGATACTCAAGCATGTGCCCAGCATAAGTACAAATAGCTCTGTCAAAATCAATGGGACTTAAGGATCGTTGCAGAATTGCTCTTACCCTGGAACAGCATGGATGCATCTTGCAACAACAATGTCATCAGAATTCAGAAGGAAGGAGGGATGGAACAAATAATGTCAAYGTATAATCCTGCTGTAACAGCATCCATTACTTGGGATGAAATATATCAATGAACGATAAGTAAGCCATATTGCTTAGTAAACAGCAAGTAAGCTGTTTGCAAGCACATACAAATCCAAATAAGACAATTTATTGTCTCAGATGCCCTCCAGAATATAATGTGAGATGTTAATTTGTTTCTGTTGCACACTAATGATAGTCTTGCACTACAGACATGAATATTGATGCGTCTTGCTTGGGCTGTTTCAGAGCCCATAAAGGAAACAACAGAATTGGAGATTACTAAGATTGTTGGTTAAATTCCTCTATTCCCATCCTTCATAATTAGGCTTCTCTGAAGTTTCTTTAAATCAGAAAGTAAACTCTTTCCMCAAGTTTTGAAACTAGACGATACAGGGATCATCCTGCTTCCCAAAAATTAGCAGTAAAATTATCTCTTAATTATAGTCTGAACAAGAGCAGATCCTAAAATGGCTACTCCTGAAGTGTTTAGGCAGAGAGTTCAGTTATACATCTATTTTTTCAGAGATGGTCTGGAGTCACAGCATTGAGATTCTTTTCAGCTGACCCCAGAAGCTGGCACTGTACGTGAAATTGCTGTTGCAAAGCCATGATACCAGCCAAAAAGGGCATCAGAAGGGCTTTCAAACAAACAAGGAAAAGAGCAAAAGGTAAAATCAGATATCAGTCCTGGAGAAATAAAACTCACAATAATATCTGGATTCTGCATCTGCCCAGCATATGTAATTTCTGGCAATGAGTAACTACTGTTGGAGAAGTAAATAAAGAAGGATGACAAAAGAATCAAGCTCAACACCACGGCTGTAAAAATCAGGCAGCGCCAAGTTAATAATGAAATAATGTTGATGGGCAAAGACTGTTACAGTTTTTTTGACTCTTCCTGTTTTTTAGAGAAAGATTCAGCCCTGCACATGCTGCAGACAGGGAAACACTGATATGCCACAGTTCAAAAGCAAAATCGTATTTTGGTCTACCAGGGCTAATTTAGCATAGATGTGTCAAAATAACACAGGTAACAATCTCTTTCACTCTGCTTAACAAGTTGACATTTTAGGTTGTTCTTTTCATTCCACAAAAGGAAAAAATGCTCTCTAGACTAAAAGGCAACTGGAAGCCAGACAGTGCCAGAGAAGTGTTTGTATTTACAATGAAGATGCAGTTCTTTGTCATGGGTGGATCGTAAACATTCAGTTCAAAAAGAAATGGAGTAGAGAAATGCTGTCCTTGTGATTTATCTTTTCATAAAATTCTTCTAAGGTTCATCTCAGAGGTGTTTTTCAGAGTATGTCTTCTGTTCTTTCAAGGCCCAGAAAGAGCATTATGGGATACTACAGAACAGTCACATCATATTCTTCTAATGACAGAGGGTCATTTTGGCCATTTAATACAAAGTCTTGTGTTGGGAGAAGGAAGAATTGTTTCATCCCAGTGGAACAGTATCCGCTATTGGGCCCAGTCCTAACTCTGAGACTGCAAGAAGAGTGCTCCAGTCTTTTCCAGGACACTTCCCAAGTGTCCCAAGTGAAATCCTTTCTGAGAGAAAATCAAATGAAAAGAGTGAGGATGTTATAGTCCAGCTTATAATGACTTCTTTTTCTTCTTTATGGGAATAAACTGCAGAAAGTAGCTTCAGCACTTACTTTCTGGTGTACGTCACAAGCCAAATGGCCATATAATTCCAGGGGAACACAACTACCTTGGAAACTGATAGTCATACAAAGAGAGATAGTACCTGAAGCATCTACATCTCAACTGATAGAAAGCTTTAAGTGTTTAGGACAGACATCTTAAATGTGAGTCTGTTACACTGGGAGCTTCGTATGAGAGAAGGCAGTAATATGGTATTTTCCAAGCAACCTGTTCTGCTAGCAAGTTGGCTGCCATATCTCATATAGCATATGGGTCTTCCTGAGTTTCTATGGCTTCTTAGTAACTGTGAATCATTGTGGCTAGTTCTGACCCCAACAGGAAATGACTCAATGTCTGACTCTTTTGTAAATTATCACCATTATTTTTGCCTCTCCACAAGACATGTTCCCATATGATAGTTAAAGGAGTCCAGCACGTCAAAAGTCTGTACAATGACCTGATCTAAGGACCAGTGCTGGATATAGATGAGATTTAATATGAGACAAGTCCCTCTTTTGACCAGCATCATCCATTAGATGTTGTCTTTCACTAGCCATAGAGGAAGCCAGAAGGCAATGCTGCTCATGTTTGAAGTAAAAAAGATGTTGAGTAGTAGGTCTTGCCAACAGTGGACCTGCTCTGCTCCTCCTGCTTGACTGCTGTGGATCTGTGCCAGTGTGGGTACAGTCACTGCCTCAGCCTGCCTTGGTGTGACTCTTGGCTCCCAGCTCATCTTCTCTTATCTCACAGAGCAGGCCTGCAATGACAACCAGCTTCAGCTAACAGTCCAGATCACCAGGCAAGTCCGTAGGGATGGGGCAGGTTCAAGGTCAAGCCAGAACATCAAGCCAGTGGGTAAGGATCAGGGCCAGAATCAGGGAGGTACAAGAGTGGGCACAGGTGAACCAGCAACATAGCTCAGGCAGAGAGCAAGAGCCTGAGTCCTTGAGCAGTCCTTGAGTCCCTGAAGGAGGGGCAGGCCCCCACTGCAGCTTCTCACAGCACTGGTTTAAGGCTGGACATGTCTGTTATCAAAACTGGCCCTGAGCCCAGGGTGCCAAACCCCCAGGAGGGAGGAGATGTGCTCAGGTCCATGACAGTAGAACTACTGAAAGTTTGAAAGTATCAATTGTTGGAAAGAAAGATGGAAAAAAGGATGCTAACATTCTTAAAAGAACCCATCTTTACTTCATTTCAGATCATTTTAGGCTGTCTTTCTAAACACCGGGAATGTCATGTATACATCTGTTGTAAGTTTGGAGAGGGTGTGCTGTATTCTTCCCATTCAGTTTTACCTTAAGTATAGATGCAACGAATCATTCTCATAATAAAGGTTTATAAGACTACGCCAATGCTCTGGGTGTCTGAGCATTTTACTGCCAAGTGTCTGGTTGCTTTTCAACTCTATGCACAAGCTGCTACTAACTTGCCTTGGTACTTATCAAAGAGGCTAAGTTCTCAAATACACTAAGTAATGAAGTGATTAATAGAAGTTACTAAGATCTAGGGATGAAGTCCACTTACACTTGCAGCTGTTCTTCTACTCCAGGGTCTTCACCGAGGCTCTCCCTGTGTATGCCCTGTACCAGATTGTTGAAGATCAGTCAATGAATTTGGGTGCAGCATCTAATAGCTTCATTTTCTGAAATGAGACATACAGTGCACAGCAAGGATGCCAAATGATCATCTATATTCTTCTGTGGTCGTGTTTCAGAACCTTCACATCTTTCTAGGATGTCTTAGAGAACATTCTTAGATGCCTGGATGACATAAGAAGAGATGAGAGTAGCTAGCCAAGCACTTTGTAATGTTATCAGCCCTCATCCATCTCACTGAGCAGGCTCAGAGATCCCTGAAAAAAAAATCAAACTTCAGATAGATTTGCTATTGAATTCCTTCGGTAGCACTGTGGTTTTGAAATTTGTTTTTGCCTTTATGCACCATCTTTTCCAAGACCAGCAGATACTGATCATAAAAAGTCTGATGTTGTCCTAAACACGTAACGGCTTCCAGAAAGCCAGATCTGTCTTAACTTTTGTTATGTGAAACCTGTAGAAAGTGTTTCTAGCCAACATGTAGTCCACAGCATCCTAGGAAACCTTTTTCTTCATCCCATTATATTCCTACCCATCAACTTGTCCTTGCTGGGTCTTTGTGAATCCTAACACCCCAGACACCTGGGAGTACAGCCAGCATAGAACATATCTGGGAATTTGCCACCTATCCAACTGAGAAAGGCTCCTTAAGTGCTTGGAAATTAAGAAGGCAGATGAAAAGATAATGTGATGTTATTTTTTTTTTTAAGTATTTTGATTTTAAAACAATCTGATAGGGTTTTAAGTGATCTGGGGGAGAAAGAGGTCTAAACTATGAATTTGGGGCTGACAAAGCAGGATACAGCCCTTTCTATTCTAAACAAAACCAGCACTAAAGCAAAGCAAAGACTGTGAAATCAAGTAGGCAGCAAATGCAGAGTGAAGTTTGAAAACTCTGCTTTAATTCCAACCCTTGTATTTATGCCTTAAAGTAAAGCTACGCTTTATGCATTTTAAAATGATTTATCAAATAATATGACTCACAATTCACTGCAACCTGGAATTGTTTATAGAATCTCACAAACAGCAGTTCTGAGTCCTATGGGCAACAGCTGAGCTCAGCTGTGAGCAAAAGCTCTTCAGTCTGAAAAAGTGACATTTTGAGAAATCTCTCCATTTCCCATCCCAGGGCCTGCAAAATAAGGTGTTAAGTCAGGATAGTCTGTTGGAAAAGAAACATTTACATGCTTTCCTTAAAAAAAAAAAAAGCTTTCCAGAATACCCTTGAGAAATTGAGGAGTGGGGGAGGGAAGAAGGTGTTAAGTCTGTGGAAATGTTTATGAAACTGCATATTGATTTCACTCTCTCAGTTGGAATTTCTTTCAGTCTTCATTGCACAGAGCAGCAGTAGAAGAGAAGTTAGTCTAAGCTCAGTAGAAGTCGTCAATCAACTCACCATCTATGATCCTTCTGTAGTCAACAGAGAAAGGTGAAAGGTCTTCCAGAGCAAGGCAGTGGAGGAGCTCATTTTATGCACTCTGGGAACCTCTCTTTCCTCATTGACTGTAGACACCTAGGAAGTCCCTAGACTACTAATTTTGGCATCTAAGGTGATTACCTGAAGCAGGGAGGTGTGATTATCGCCACAGAAAGATTTCTCTCCTGGAGGCTGGGGAAGGTTAATGGGGCTGGGTCTTTTTGTGGTGCACCATGTGGCCTCTTCCTTGCTGTGTTTCCAAGAACTGCTGGAAGACAGTGTTACATTTTTCCCTTTTTTGATTTGATTGGTTGACATAGTCTGGATGGGTGCCAGAGGATGAACCCTGCTGTCTGGAACCAGTAACTGGCTCCAAGAGAAGTCTCTCCCCATTTCCCTCATACTCTGGAGAACGTGAAGGAGCTTTACCCCAYTGAACTCAGCTCTTATCCTAATTCTTATCTGCAAACTCTCAAACATCAAGAAAGCAGGAGCTTGAGGTGTTTTATAGTTTCTGATTGCAGCTGGAATTTGGGAATTGCTTTTCAGCTCATTCTCATTTCGTTCTACCAAGGGCTTCTGATGACTTTGGACTTTTCCAGTGTCCATGCAGCCTTCTGACAACTTTGTAGGGGAGAAAAGAACACTCTTCATTTTGGAAAGTTGCCCTTGTATAATCTTGTGTCTTTCCAATTTGTTGTGGAAAAGGAGAAATGCTGGGAAAGGCTCAGCAGAACACTTGCAGCCTTTGCTGTTTCCTTAAAAAGCCTCGCAGCAAACTTACAGGGAGATTGAGGAATACAGTGCTCTCCCTCTACCAGTATCTCCTGACCAAATGCCTAAACTCACTGTGCAGGAGTTTTCCGCACTGCAGTCCCTCTCCAGGAAACTCTCAGACTCTCAAAGTCCCTTTTAGCAGGTTGAACTCTAGCGTGTGTTCTGTGCTGTGTTGATTACCTTCCAAATACGGAGGCACTATAACGAAGCCAATTAGCTGTCAGACTTTAGGGCTTACAATGATTAGGGCCAACAGCACTCTGTTTTTTATGGAATTCAGCCGTAGAAAACTGCAAAGGAACAGGCACAGGTACTAAAATCAATGATCTGGACGAGGGGATCGAGTGTACCCTCAGTAAGTTTGCAGACGGCACCAAGTTGGGCAGGAGTGTTGATCTGCTTGAGGGTAGGAAGGCTCTACAGAGGGATCTGGACAGGCTGGATCGATGGGCCGAGGCCAACTGTATG